>CM073760.1:42525224-42696113 GCA_037127475.1 Arma custos
TCCTCCATAGTTCGAATGTCCTGATGGAACCGTTCCCCTTGTTCTTCACTCAGATCACCAAGATTTTCAGGGAAACGGTCCAAATGGCTGTGGAGGAAGTGTACTTTGATGCTCATATTACAACCAAGCTGCTGGAAGTGTAACAACATTAGTTCAATATGCTCCGCATAGCTTTCTTCCTTTTTGTTTCCCAGAAAATTTTGAGCAGTCCAAACGAATTCATTCCAGGCATTTTTTTCAATATCAGTCATGTAACTAATAAAGTTTTCATCCTTTATCAACCTTCTTATTTGGGGACCATCAAAAATTCCATTTTTTTCCATTTTTTCTTGGCTCAAATTAAAGAACTTCTTAGAGATGTATTTATAGCAATCACCACCCTTGTTCAAAGCTTTGACAAATTGTTTCATGAGCCCTAGTTTGATATGCAAAGGTGGCAGTATTATTCGATCCGGGGGCACAAGGGGCTCATTTATTACATTCAGTTGTCCCGGAACCATAGATTGCCTGGAAGGCCAATCTTTTCTAATCCAGTGCTCAGACCTAGCTCTGCTGTCCCATAAACAAATAAAACATGGATATTTTGTATATCCACCTTGTTGTCCAAGAAGAAAATTCACCATTTTTAGATCAACACTTATCAACCACTTTTGTTCGTTGTATTTGATTCTATCCATTACAGAAGCTACAGTAGCATATTCTTCTTTGACTGTAGTTGAATGTGCAATCGGTATCGAACCCAGCTTATTGCCGTTATGCATAAGTACACATTTCAGGCTACGTTTAGAGGAGTCAATAAATAAACGCCATTCATTTGGATCATACTTCTGTACTCCCATTGCTTTCAATAAACCAGGAACATCTGAACAAAAAGCAAAGTCGTCATCTTTAGAAAAGAATGACAGCAATTCTGCCTCTCGGTTACGATAGTATGAAATTCTTGTTTCTGGGGTTAAAAGATTTCTTTGCTTTAATCGAGAAGCTAGAATCTCCGATGTCTTTTTAGAAAGACCAAGATCTCTGATTAATGCATTGAGGTCTTCCTGATTAAAGAGCTGGAGCTCAGAAGTAAAATCAGGGTAAGAATCACTTGTCCGACTTTCATCACTTGAAGAATAGTTTTGTTTTTCTATATCATGATCATTTTGTACAGATGAAGAAGCTTGGGGTACTGGTGCATCGCCAGAGAACAAGACTGGTCGAGTAACAGATAACAAGTTTGGATAAGACCATTTCGACCGGTTATTTTTATTAATTCCATTAATATCAATCACACAAAAATAACAATCTTCTTGATGATTATTAGGTTCCCGCCAAATCATTGGTGTTTGATACTTAAAATGGGGTCTTTTCTTATTTGCCCATAATCTCAAAGACTCAACACATGTTTTACATACCATATGAGGGATCCAGTACTTGTCACGGATGTCCAAAGCGAATCCAAAGTAATCAAAATATACCTGTGTTATAAACTCTGACACACTTAGCCTACAATTTTTGAATGTATATTCACCACAAATGTTACAGAAATAGTTTGGATCGTTTCTACAGATATTTCTTAACTTGGACATTGTTATTTAACACAAGAGCACAAACTTTTTCACTAAACAACTCAGTTGAATTGAAGTTTGAATGTGACTAGTACAAATATATGTCTATCAGCTGTTTGCCGAAAACAAAAGGTGCTGGAGAAAAACTGAGGCTAGATTTGTAATCACCAACCTCTAATTAGTAAACAACAGGCCTAAAACTCCATGCAACAAAAAATTAATAAAAATTTGTTCCCTTGTGTAATTTACATGCCATAGCCGCTCTCGAAGTCGATTTATATATATAGTAAATAATTAATATTTGTATTTATGTAACTAGCTTTTTCTTTATTTTTGGCCTACTATACTGAAACCATAACTTCTTTTTTGTAACATTTTCTGCGTTTTAACTCGTTTAGTAAAATAATAAAAACTATGGTTTTTATTATTTTACTAAAAAAAGAAATCTGCTGGTATGTAAGAACTTTTGCTGGTATTTAAGAAATCTATCCTCCTGCTTTTGGAAACTATAGTTATGGGGAAAGTTAGGCGTACAGAACTCGACATTAACAATCGCAATTAATGCCTGCTAAAATATCCGCTTGGTTACTACATTGCCCACTGATAAGTTAGCGACATAGTTTTCGCCCGCATGGGGTTTTACAGACCCACATGACTGCCAGTTGTGTGGAACATTGCATCTGCTACGCTTTTGAATCCGTATGTCTTTCGTTTCTCCACTGCTCAGACAATCAGTTGCTAACTCGTTTCTGTTCGAACATCCACTTTTTCATTTGTTCGGAAGTAAAATAACATTCTAATTCTATGTTTTTTAGACATCATCAACAACAACTTAAACGTGAACACTTATGATATGTTGATATTTAATGAAATTATATTATATAAATCGATTTTAATTTATCAATATGTATATACAACGTAGTGGCGCAGTGCTAGAGCGCCATGCCGAAGGTCCAAGGTTCAAATCCCGCTGCCTGTCAGACTTTCATTTAATCTGTTAGCAACCTGAAATGGATCGTATGGGGTTTCGAACCCTCTTCTGGCTCACTCATTCTTTATAAAGTGGGTACCCAAAATAGGGGAAGGGGATTTGGCGGTTGAGCGTGATCTAAGACAAATCACCTCCCTTTTCAGATCACAATCCATATTTTTCCTTGTTGACCTAATTCAATGAAAATCCGTGGAATCATCGTTTTCATGCATTTAGATAATTAGTACAATTAAGTGGCTGAGTATAATGAATCAAACGATTTATTAAGTGTTTAATGAATTTTACGAAATTGAAATATATTGATGGATTGATGCTACCACTCATACTGTTTATTTTGCAATCAAACGTTGAACGTAAACTTGTTTACATATCTTTGTAACAAATCAAAAGTAAATATCATTTGATTCACAGTAGATAGGGCAACTAAATAATGAAACAAGTGGGCATGTGCCCGTAGTTCAGAGAAACGGTTAGATTTAGAAATATAAATCGACATCGTTTTTGTTCGGCTGTGGTAAACAATAACCCACCACAAGTTATTGGGCATAGGTATCGACAGTATATGTTTTTATATTATATATTTAAACGGTATTAGTCCATTAGTATAAATTGTCACAGTCTAATTTGAATATAATGTTGAAAATGATTTATAATTTATTTGTTTGATCTCTCAATGGACTGTTGAGAAATCAAGATGGCACTGGAAAGATGACGAAATAAAGTATTAAATAAAAAAAAAAGAAGTGGGAAGAGGTTCTGGTCACGTCAGATGTGAAATCTAAAATTATATCTGCTGCCATTGCAGAACGAATCTAGCAGTGGAAAATCGACGGGTTGATCTGACGTTCACAAGCCATCTGCCCTGGCTTGGTTGAAGTGAATAGGCTTTTGGAAAACCTCTTGAAAACTGCCTATGGAAAATCCATTATAGTTTTCAATGGTATTTAAAATAGTTGGATTGGCCCGACAACTGTTTCCCACGCCACCTACCTTGGGTAATATATCTGTATCACATATCTCTACCCAAAATGGCCATTTAACGTAGGGAGGGATTTACACAAGGTTTTCTTTATTTCTGTCCGTATACTTTTTTTTTGTAGGTATATATACCTCGCATAGGCTATTCCAATTTTTATCCCGGTAGCAGCTGTCCAAATGGTTTCAGTAACTTTCTGTTAGAATATGGACTAGTATTAAGCTTTAAATATATTTTAAAAAACCTTTCCAATTGATTTACCCCAAAAAAAAGATGTTTTAAAAAAAATAATTTATTCATTGAAATTTACAACTTTATTAAAAAATACATTAAGTACATTAATATAAAGAAAAATAGAGAAACTACCCAGTGGTAGTACTCCAATAACAAATTCAACTTAAAAGATCACGAGGCTATCTTCTTTTCTGACGCCTCTCGTCAGAACAAATGGGACATTAAGGCCATTATAGATTGCTTTGTCCGGAACAAAGTAAGAAGCATTGAGGATTTTAGGAAGGATTTTAGATTATAAGGATTGAATACGAGAAAAAATCGATAGTTTAGTAGAGCCCCAAAGCTCTACACCGTAAGTCCAGATGGGTCTTATGCTAGTCATTTATATGTGTCTTTTGTAATTAATGGTGATCTTAGAGCGTTTATCTAGGAAATGCTGAAGTAGCCTGAAACGATGATATAAGGATTTTTAAATTAAACGTAACTTGGGAAAAAATAAAGAATTACTTAACAGAAATTCATAAATTGATAAAATAAAAAATAGATGGCAAGTTAAAAAAAAACTTAAGATACAATTTATAAATATGTTATTGATCTGTAACTAGGAAACGAAAATAAAAGTTAATTAAAAAAAACCTTCAGGATCTAATAGAGTGACGAATAATTGAAAACTCATTATCAGTTCTTAAGAGGCACTGAATTTAAGATATTAACCAAATTAATATCTACTCAATATCGATTTGAAGAATATTAATTGGCAATCGCTGAATTTTGATTAAAAAAAACTCGAATATATTATTGTCACTGATAAAAACGCACCTACTCATGTAAACATAAGCAATTAATAAGATGTCAATTAATAAGATGTCGGATACTCATTGTGGACTTGATTTACTTTAAATTAAAATATCTGTCATTATTATCATTTTTACTAATACTGGATTCGCGTCGTGGTGATAGTTTGAGCTGTAAGCCAGTGAATGATAACGTTATTGGGTGACAATAATAGCAATAATCCGTTGGCTTGCGTGTCACATGCCAGTGGCCACAGCGGATTCATATACACATACCTTTCCGCTTCTCAGTATAAATAGTATTTCATAAGAAATACTATTTCAGTTATTTGAGTTTATGAGTTTATTATAACATTAATGGCATCTTGGGAATCGTTTAATTTGAGAGAAGAAGAATCATAAGTCCGTGGCAAAATAGGTGGCTTACTTCATAATAGATTTTGGCTACATAAATCCACCTTTTTATTCTGAGAAGTTCTGGCATGAAAAATGTACTGCAAAATTATAGCCCTTTATACATCTTTATGCCAAAATCATTCTAAGTTTTAGGACATTTTTGGTTACATATCTACCTAAGCCATAAGAAAAAGGAAAGAAAGAAGTGAAGAAAAAGAAGGATCTGTCGGTAAAGAAAAAGAGCAAAAACCAAAGGACAAAAAGCCAAAGGAAGCGAAACCTTATCATGAAAGGACAAACAGCCTAGACACATTTTTTAAATCTCATGAAGAAAAAATGTCGGAGGAGAGTGGTAATAAAAACTTGGGTGCTTCAAAAAGGACTTCCAAAGACCCAAAGATTCGCAAATAGCATACAAATTGGAGAGAAAAACCAAAGTTAACAAGAAAAGGATCGAAAAGGACAACAAACCGGACTCACTTCCCCCAGAATGTTTGGTCAGCAAGGGGGAATATGACCTAAACCTCCCAAAACAACATTTTAAAAAATTCCAAAAATTAGAAATAGCCACACTTAATGTTCGAACTCTATTAGCCGACTGGAGAATAGAAGAACTAGAAAACGCGATGTTTAATTCAAATATAAAAATTCTTGGACTATCTGAAGTAAGAAGAAAGGGAGAAAATATTCAATTAAGGAAAAGTGGTTATTTATTTTTTCACAGGTCAGTGGACATCGAGGTGTGGGATTCATGATTCGAAAAGACGTTAAAGATAATATCACGGAAATAAAAGGCGTCTCCGATAGAATTGCTGTATTAAAAATGAAGATGTACGATAAGAAACTAGGTTTTAATACAAGTATATGCGCCAACGAGTGGATCTTCGGAAGAAGTGGAAGATTTCTACCAACTCCTGAATGAAACAATCTCAACTATAAAATCCAATAACCAGAATTATTTGATTATTATGGGGGATTTCAACAGTCAAGTAGGAAGAAACGCATGTCCAGAAGAATCTGAAGAAACTGCGTTGGTCCATATGGGTACCCGAAATCGATGAATAAACGAGGAGAAAGACTGGTAAATTTCAGTATAGAAAAACAATTAAAAATCGTTAATACCTTTTTTAAGAAGCGAAAGGGAAAGAAATGGACCTGGTTGTCTCCAAATGGATTGTATCGTAATGAAATAGACTACTTCCTATCTCCGAACCATACTATTTTTAAAAACATCGAAGCATCCCATCGATTTTCATTCTAGTCTGACCACAGAATCCTTATAATGGTCCAAATTATGAAGAAAACAAAAAAATTCATTCATCAGTAAAATTAATAAAACATTTTATCTCATTAAATCATAACACAATAAATCTTTAAAAAACTGTACAAATACCACCCATCAAGGATCTTGGGCTGCGACTGTACGGTTTCTCCGGAGAACGGTTGAGCAGGGAGGTGGTTTGTCTAGATCTGTTCAACCACTAAATTTTCCTCCTATTTTTGGTACTCGCTCTATAGAGGCTGGGTGAGCCCTAAGAGGGTCTCATATCCTAAAGGATCAGTTGCATGTTGATCAGTCACAGATATTTTGACCTCGATTCGAACCAATTTTTTTTTTCGTAATGGATTGAACTGGGCAAGGGTGCAGTCAAAGATAACACAAAATAAGTGAAACTTATTTTTTAATTGTGCCAATGTTTCAGCCTTCAGGGCGAATGTGAGTGCCTGTTCGTGGTGACTCGTCAAACACTGTCAAATATTTTATTGCAATACATATTTGAGTGAAAAACCTAACCAACCCTAACCGTAAGATACTGTCTTTCATAAACTAAATTAGAGGTGAGTATTTATCAACCAGCGATAAGACTCAACGCGCCAAGAATCAGCAAAACTTCCTTTTTAACCAGGTTCAAGGAGGAAGAAGAAGAAGAAGGTTATCCTGGGGTAGAACAACTCGAAGCAAGAAGGAACTTGGAGGAAGTAAATGAAGAAGAAAATCCGTCGTCCTCATTTGTTATAATATCATTATTATAGATAGTTCGCTTCACTGAATGCAATAACAGTCGTCGCCAACTTTTAATGCCGTCAATTATTTCTTATGGAAGGACTGTACCCTGTCATTCTTAGTATCTTCAGAGGAGATAGCAGGGGTCAGAAACTTCAGGGGGAATATGCTGCTTGGGGTCTGGAAATGAACATACTGAAAACTGAGTACATGGCAATACATGCAAATATAACAGTTCTATCCCTAGAAACTTGGGAAATAGAAAAAACCCATGAGTTTTCAATATTTTTTATATCTTGGAAGATGGCTTTCTGAAGATGGAAGCTCCTACAAAGACATAACTGATAGAATCGAAAGAGGCAGACAATTTAAATAGTGTTTATCCCTGTTCTATGGAGTAAACAGGTTAGCTACAAACAAAAAAAATGAAGTTTCACTCATTGATTGAGAATGCTATCCTCTACGGATCCGAAACATGGACCATAACGAACACGGAGGAATGGAAGTTGGCCGTGGAGATGGACTACTAGAGACGTTGTTCTGCCATTTCCAGAATTCAACTCGTCCATAACAATACGATGGAGATTAAAATGGTATGGCCACTTAAAAAGAATAGCAGAGGAACGATGACCTTAAGCTATCTTTAATTATCACTCCACGGAAAGAGGGAAAAAAAGGGCTCAAAAAAAGATGGTTGCAGGATGGAGAGGAGTGCATGGCAGCCATGAGTCTTGTAGGAGACTGGGTGGGTCGAGATCTTTTAGAAAATACAAACAACTAAGTTGTAAAAGAAAACCGTTAATAAATAAATAACAAATTAAAAAATATTTTATTCACGTGTAAATTCTTATATAAAATTGTTTTAACAAGAGATAATAAATTTCATCCGCAGTTAGTTCTAATTATAAACCCAGTTAAGAACTAGTGTCAATACGTTTATGTAATTAAGGTTCGTTAGACGTATTTGCATAAACTAATTTAGTCGCTTATCCATTAAATTTTAGTCTATTCACTCTCAGAGTACGTCCAATGCAAAACCAGTTTTTTTATAGAGCTTAAAATAATTTTGTGGTCGAATTATAAATTATTATAAAAAGAATGATAGTTATTTTGTGTATAAGTTTTTCTGTTTTCTCCGAAATTAATTTATTATTTTATCAATTCCGATATGAATCGGGATATTTTTAATGTCATGAATGTGATAAAGTCAACTAATGAAGAGGTACAACTAATGAAATCAAATCTTACATCGAAAGAGGAAATGGACTATATGTTCATGTAGGCTTCCACGGTCTGCGGTATTGTCCATATGTTCTTTTTTCCGGGATGGACAGTGTGATGTTGGTTTTGTTTGCCAAGCTTTCGCTCATCGTGTTGTGAGCTTCCTCAGGGCTAGTCAGTAAATGAAGAGCGGATGGTAGAGTCAGGGTGTATATACCTTAGGGATGGGGGGTGGTCTCGGTCGAAGTCGGCCTTCCCATTGGCTCGCTTGTGTCGAGTCCGTGGGCTGTGTTGTGTTCGGTATTGTCGTATGTGTTTGGATGATAGGTTGATGTGTTGGTCTTTTGTTTTATGGCAGGATACCAGTTTTTGCTAAGTTTGTAACCGTCTTCCTTATTGAAATTATTGGGTTCTTTAATAATTTCAATGGCCTCTCTTATGGTGCGGAGGTGATAATTATTTTCTTTAACCAATGTGGTTGTGTTTTCGAAAGGTATGTGGTGGTTGGTGTTGTTGAAGTGTTCTGCTACAGCCGATTTTTCCGTCTTGAAGTTTTTGACACTAGATATCTGTTCTTTTAACCGTCTTTCGATGGCCCTACCGGTTTGTCCAATGACCTTGCCACAGGAACAGGGTATGCTCTAGATGCCTGGGGTACGTAGTCCTAATTTTTCTTTGGGTTTCGGTAGGATGTGAGCTATTGTTTTGTCTGTGGAGAATGTCGTCTTGATGTTATGGTTGTTTAGAATCCTGGCGATCTTTTCTGAGGTACCTTTGATGTAAGAATGGTTGTCTGGGTTTTGGGTTCGTTGTCGGTTTCTTTATTGTCTTGTTTTTTGAGTTTTCTCTTGCGTTCTACCCGTTTAATAGTTTCTTTGTCGTATCCGTTTTTCAGAAAGGCTGTTCTCAAGTGCCTCTTCTCTTTAGGGAGCTGTGACGGTTCAGCTATCATTTCAGCTCTGTTGAGTAGAGTGTTGATGATTCCTTCCTTCTGAGACGGATGATGGTGTGATGTGGCATGAAGGTATCTATCTGTATGTGTAGGTTTACGGTAGACGGTGTGTCCAAGATGGCTTCCTTTCTTCTCGACCAGGACATCCAGTAAGGGAAGTTTCCCATCCTTCTCCAGCTCCATGGTGAATTGTATGTTAGGGTGGATGCTGTTTAGGTGGAGTAAGAATCTGTCCAGTGCATCTTTTCCGTGATTCCAGATGGCGAAGGTGTCGTCCACGTATCTGAACCAATATTCAGGTTTTTGGGTTGCGGTGTAGAGTGCCTTCTGTTCGAAGTGTCCATGTACAGGTCCGCTGCCGGTGAGCTCAATGAAGATCCCATGGCTGTGCCTTCCATTTGTTTATAGTACTGTCCATTGAATAGGAAATATGTTTCCTACATGCATATCTCCGTCAGTCGGTACTCTTCTTCGCTCAGAAGATTTTTCATAAGGTTCAAGGCTTCATCGGCAGGGACCTTGGTGAAGAGCGACTTGACGTCCAAGCTTGCTAGGATGTCTTCTTCGTTTATATGAATGGTTTTGATTATTTCTACGAATTGTTTGGAGTTGCGGATGTTGTGTTGTGTTTTGCCAGTGTGGGTTTTAATTATGTCGGAGATGTATTTGGATAGGTGGTATGTAGGTGAGCCAATGGTACTGACTATGGGTCTCATAGGGATACCGTCTTTGTGTATTTTGGGTTGTCCGTATAGTCTAGGTGGGATTGGGTCAGATATTATGAGGCGGTTGGTTTTCAGGGTGTGGCTAGTGTTGATGATGGTCTGGATTTTCTTGTTAATGTCATTAGTGGGGTCTTTGTCCAGTTTCTTGTATGTTCCATCGTTGAGGATTTCTGTCATTTTGTTTAGATATTGGTCTGTCTTCATAATGACGGTGGCGTTTCCTTTGTCAGCAGGGATTACAAGAAGGTCGTCTCGTTTCTATAGTGTAGTGAGTGATTTGTATTGCGTCTTAGAGAGGTTAGGTCTTGGTGGCTTGGCTTTACGTAAAATGTGACTAATGTCTTGCCGGATGGTTTCGGCGGCGTTTTGGTCCATATTCTTGATACATGCTTCTATGTTGGTTATAATCTTCTCTGTAGGTACATGTCTAGGTGCGATGGCGAAGTTGAATCCTTTCTGGAGGACGCTTAGACGGTTAAAAGAACAGATATCTAGTGTCAAAAACTTCAAGACGGAAAAATCGGCTGTAGCAGAACACTTCAACAACACCAACCACCACATACCTTTCGAAAACACAACCTAAAAAAAAAAGAAATGGTTAAAGAAAATAATTATCACCTCCGCACCATAAGAGAGGCCATTGAAATTATTAAAGAACCCAATAATTTCAATAAGGAAGACGGTTACAAACTTAGCAAAAACTGGTATCCTGCCATAAAACAAAATACCAACACATCAACCTATCATCCAAACACATACGACAATACCGAACACAACACAGCCCACGGACTCGACACAAGCGAGCCAATGGGAAGGCCGACTTCGACCGAGACCACCCCCCATCCCTAAGGTATATACACCCTGACTCTACCATCCGCTCTTCATTTACTGACTAGCCCTGAGGAAGCTCACAACACGATGAGCGAAAGATTGGCAAACAAAACCAACATCACACGGTCCATTCCGGAAATAGAACATATGGATAAATGGACTATAGTTTATGTTTTTTTAAAATTTATATTTAATTAAAATCAAAGTGCCCAAGATATTGTACAAATCAAATAATCTATCTCTCTTGGGCTTTTTCGCAACATACTTCCTTCTCCCACAAGCTTTCAATTAATTATAATTTGTAAGAAACAAAATAGGGTCACAGTTCCTCATGTTGTCGCTTCCAATTGTAATATTCTCGAAAATAAAAATGATTTTTACTGACTGTGTACAGTCCTTGGCCATATTAATGTGACCACTGGATAGATTCGTTCTTGTTACATGGTTGCATTAGCTTTTTGTATGCGTAATGATATAAATCGAGTTTAAATATTAGATTTATGGGTAAGTTAGTTATCTGATAATAATATGAAATTGAAAAAAATAGTTTCGGAAATAAATCTTTATTTTTAAAAAAATATTTTGTGATGTCACCCTTCGCTTCGATAACCATCTTTACTCTTCGTGGAATGCTGTCAATGCAATTCTTCTTAAGTTTATTATTATGGTTCCAATTAAATATGCTTTTTTCAATTAAATTGGCTTGTGTTTTCAATTAAATTTCAAACACAAATTATGCACCCCGTCACTCGTAAAACAAAATGGCTGTACTAAAACCAATGCTGCCATTACTAAAAAAAAACTTTAAAATAATTATAACAGTGTTGCCATTACTTTAAACAGCAATTTATTAAGACAGGCGAAACTATTATATCAAAAACATTAGGAAAAAACAAAAAGAAAATAATCTTTGTTGGTGGTCACATTAATATGGTCAGGGACTGTATGGTAACTATTACTGATTGTGTACACAACTCGGTTCTTTAATCTATGAAATAATTACCGAAATATACATATTTCGCGTTGTTACAACCTCTCTCTTGTTTTCATAGGAGATGGGGCGGAGTGGCTCAGTGGCAGAGAACTGACTTGTCGTATCGAATGTCTCGGGTTCAAATTCGGTGGTGGCAGAATATATTTAATCTGTTAAGGGTCAGAGATGAATCGCGGAGATTCGGGACCCTCCTAGAGATAACCTATATAAAATGGATACCCAAAATAGGGGAATATATCTGGCGGATGAGCGTATTCTAGAACAAATCACCTCAGTGCAGTATCTACCACATACTGAACCCAAGACCCTTCCAAGAACTGTAGTGGGGCAGGATTTTTTTTCATACTACAACTCATGATTATTTTTATTTCATTAGCTTGTTGTGACAACTGGAAATGACAAAATGCAGAACTTATACTTAAAATAGATGTAATTCAAACTGCAACGAAACTTGCTGGCAAATGATTGCCTATCCTGCAATCTACTGTGACAAACAGTCGAAGGAGCTATTAGCACGTGAAGGGGCTCCTCCATCAGGCAGGAATCGAACCCGGGCCCAACCACTCTCGGATTCTAATGAACGGCTATTGATACAAGAAACGGCCAAGCTTAAGCCCTGAGAAATCCAAATTTAAGCAGGATCCAAGAGTAAATAGTAGAAAGCATTAGTCGTGGACTGTAAATATCTGTTGGTTTAGGTCGGGAGGTTTATGTAAACAAGATAGGCTGTAATCTAGTACTGTGTACCCTTGTGCCACCCCAGCCTCTGGTCACTACGCTCCTCATAAGGCGCTGATCTTGCGACAGTCGACGATTGCTCTTGTGATATAAGGCGATCCAATTAATAATCGCGTATTGAGTGGCACAATTGGAGAGTTTGTTTTTCTTTCTCCTATTTCCCAAGTATCTTATTTAATAATCTGTTTGTTTGATAGGTCGCGGGTGATGAGCACAAACCTTCAGTTAACCTTTAAAGTGAGGACGATTCTCGGTCCAGAGAGACTGCAGGCGCTGAGCGCTTACCATCGCAATAGACAGAATACTTTTCACTCGTGCCAGCTCTTTTGGTTGATTAAAAGTTCAATGAGCGTGCAATAGATATTATATTATTTATTTTGTATTAGATTATATAATCGTAAAACGTTTAAAAAGAAACATTATTTTCAAGCATCAATCATATATTAAAATGAGTAAAATTTTTATTATTCCAACATAAAAATAAGCAAACAAATCTGGAGTGCTGTTATAATTATTTAGAATCTCGGGTGATTATGAACAATTATCAGTAATATCTACCATAAAATTAATTTAAAACATCAGGATATTCTAGCTAATTTGAAATCTTTAAAATGTTTACTTAATGTTTAGGTCTATAAGCCTGATTGTTTCATAATCTGTCTCACTGTCACTCTGTCTCACATAAAGTTGTACGTAATATTTTAATCACAATTTCATTTAATTGCTAAATGAAATAACGGAAAAAGTTTCGACATCACACTTTTGAATTGAGAAAACCGTACATGACAGAATGTAATAGCTAAAATCAGCGAAATTATGAGTTATTGTTGGGGAGAAATCGGTTGTAAGTATAGGTAAGCTTATTTGGAATGAGAAACTGCAGAGAACGTTTCAATAATATGTCA
This sequence comes from Arma custos, assembly GCA_037127475.1. Lineage (NCBI taxonomy): Eukaryota > Metazoa > Arthropoda > Insecta > Hemiptera > Pentatomidae > Arma > Arma custos. Next base: position 42,538,537 of record CM073760.1, read on the forward strand.
TGCGACATAGTACAAACCATCACAATAAATTTGTTACACAATATGTAATAGAATTATAAGGTGAAACAGATCTAAAAACATATGAATAAAAGATATTTGAGTGAGGAATTTTTATTTTTCTAAAATTTTTTTCATGCAATATTAAAGGAATATATAGCATAGCTATATTATAAATATATACGAACATAAACGTTTCAGATTTTATCAAAATCTTTAATTAACTTTACAATGCCTTGCAAAAAATTATTTAGCTTTTAAAAAAAAAACACTTTTACCTCTCTTCATTTCGTATATTAAGTACTCAAATAAAATGCTAGTAGCTTTTAGATCACTTGTGACAAATTTCTTTGTCTTTACGTCGAATAAATACTCTCAAAAATATAACTGTTTCAATAAAAAATCATCATTTTAATCAGATTTTAATCGTAATTGTACCTATGAAAAATATTTACCACTGATGTAAAGACAAAAAGAGGGATAATAAAAAAAAAAATTTACATTCAGTAAAATGTTTCTCCATCGTAGTACATTTGCAAATAGTTTTGATTTGAAAAGCATAAATAAATAAGAAATAACTGTTTATCCAAATGAAGTTGAATTAAAAACACTTATCACCAGCTCTTGTCACGAAATACTGAGGGCAAATATCAAAGGCGATGAGTAACACAAAAATTTATAGCTTAATAAATGCCAAGCTTCCATGAGTAGATAAGGCCTGATAACGTCGGTAATTGACTTTAGATAAGGCAAACCTATTAAATATTTTATATAGGGACTTTAATTCCTTTAAATCAGAAATCAAATAAATCAAATTCAATTAATTCATATGCAATCCAATAAGAAATTTCATCAGAAATAGGCATTTCTAATTAAAATGGATCATGTAATTTATTTCAATTATAAGTTTAGAACAAATAAGACAATCCCAAAAGTGACGGTTGTTTATCCAATCAGTTATATAATTTACATTTAATTGCTAATTAAAATAGGAGTACTTGAACCCCCACACGATTACTCCGAAGTAACTCTATATTCGACATCTTAAATGATTGTATACATCATGTTTACACAGTCAAACCAAATGTGAATTAGTGAGTGTTGGGTATAATAAGAAGTAAACAAAAATATTGTAAGTGCTCAGGTTAACAAACCAAGAAAGCTAAAAAAAAAGATAATAATAATATACGAGAAATATGTATATATTTTATATAAACATGTACGCAATTAGGTCGATTGTAACGTAGCTTACAGAAAGATCGATAGTAATAATTCCGGATTAATGAGATAACACGATGTAGCCGGTTAATGAGTTCGCCTTCATTAGGGCAATGAATTAGTAGATTTTAAGCCAACACCAACTGCCTCCATCACTTTTAATGACACAAGCAAGTTTCAATTTTCAGGAGTGCAAATTTTCATATCGAAGATGTTATTATTATGGTTCCTAATAAAGGGCTTCCATTGGTATCAGTGCAGCTTGACACAATGTTTTTTGAACCCGATGAAAAAGAAAAAGTTATTTGTGTAAATGGTATCACTATAAAGGTGAAATAGGCTTTGAATTGCTCATTTGCCGTGTATTTATTTTTATAATTAATTACTGATATATTATCTCAATCCCTACTGTCCCTAGTAAGAAAATATTCAAAGGAAATAAAAGTGTAACATATTTTCGGCCTGCTTTACGAATATCTGAAATAATTTTATCGCCCAGATAGGCCCCTCCCTAAAAACTGCTTCTGGAACCGCCCCCGATAAGCATATGCAACGTGTGTTGTGTCGTGAACAATTTATCCAAACTTTAGATAATAACTGCATCACTGGAGTACTTTCTCGTATCCCCAGAAGTAATTATTATTCTTGGTAAAGCTCCATAAAGTTCGTGAGTGTTGTTATAGCAGGTTTTATTGTCCATAATATTAATTTTAAAAAATATATTAAACTGAATGAAGAGTCTTGGGTTCATTGTGTGATAGAGGAACAAAGGTTGTGCAGGAAGGTGATTTTATGATATAACAACCGCTATATGCATTTTAGGTACCCACTTTTTAGAGGCAGTGTGATCTCTAGGAGGCTCCCAGACACTAAAGGGCCCATCTCCGGCTGATAACAAAAAAATAAAATCTGCCACAGCCGGATTTGATCCTTGGACCTTTAGCCCGGCAACTTAGTGCTCTACCACTGAGCCACTCCGCTCCCTGTCTGTAATATTAATATAGATATAAATATGACTAATTATGATTCTTTCTTAACTTTAGTATATGGTCTTGTTAAATTTGAACGATTAGTTTTGAGGGCTACTTTAAACTTCTAATTGTATCAATACTTGAGAAATGTGTTTATATATATATATATTTAATTGGTACACAATAAAATACCATCTTTTTTGGGGAGATAAAAACTTCATGAATGAAATCAATATTAGCGGTACTCTCACAAACAACGTAATGGAAAGTGAAATGACCCTATCGATCAGAGATCTATTGTTTTTATCTAATTCCTGACCCCTTGAGGATGATCTTTCTTTGTCAATTTAAAAGATAGAAGGGCAGGCCCCTGAATTGACAATGGCGTCAAGTAAAACATCTATTTTAATTAGTGAGGAGCCCTAATGAACGGATCCAATTTTGCCTGACATGAAACACATTAATATCTCTCTCTAAATGTTTTCTTTTAATTTGTTTCATTCTAATTACGTAAAGTAACACTTACCTTAATTACAAGCCCCATCTTATTTACTTTGCTTCCATCTAATTCTTATTAATTATACCCGAGGGCTTAAAAGCTGTCCTACAACTCGTTACTTAATCTAGGACGTATTGTAGCCCTCGTAGACCAGGAAATTGTTAGCATATTTTATTTTATTTTTTTTCCCGACCGTTGCCAACTCTGTTAGTTACATCCTTTAATTAAAATTTTCCTTCAGTCTTGGCATTAGAATAAATTACTAGAGAGGATTAATTTCTTTTATAATTACGAAATTAATGAGTTTATGAGTTTATTAAATTAATTCTAATTGTATTAGTCGTAATCCGAACTAAACAAATTTTTTTCCAAAATAAACAGAACATATCGCGGGCAGATAATTTACATCAAATAAGGAAAAAAAACAACATGTTTTTTTGAAAATATAAAATAAAAAAATATGTTTATCTGATATAGAGATTCATAAAATTATTTTTAGCAATTTTTTGGAATAAAAAGTTTCATAATAATCTTTTACTATTTAGAATAATTGTATCATTGTGTTTCAGTTTGTTACTTTACATTCTTTTATGTACGCTCCTAACTATATTGTTTATTTTCAAGACTTTTAATTTATTCTAATTATTTTTAATTTACATCTTAGTGGTGTTATCTATTCTCCATCCTTTCCCAATCGAATCACATATACTTCATATATTTGAATTTTTCCTTATCCAAGATTTCTCCTTTATCTACGATTTATAGTCTGAACAAGTAACATTCTTCACAATATAATAACAATAAATTTATAGTAATGTATTTGTTTAAGAATAAATTGTCTACTTTTAAGAAATTTTGTCCAAATTGTAGACAAATCAAGAAATTTGAAAACAGAGTGTGATTATTCTTGTGTATTTACAGATTATGTTATATAATTTATACCAAATCCTTGTAATTCAGAGTGATTATAATACAGCTCCATCTTTCCCTTGATAATAGTCCGAATAGGTATATTGATGAAGGAGAAAAGGTGTAGATTGCTTGATTGTCAAATAAGTAACATTTTCTAGGTTTATCCAGAAATGTTACTTATTCCAGAAATGTCACATTTGGTCACCACGGTTTAGCAGTGCTTCCTACACCGAATTCCATGTTTCTGTACTGAAAAAAAAGTCAGTTTCACATATGATGTGAAAAAAAAGTTGAGATCGGTCAAAAACTATTGAAAAACGAGGAAGCGTTAGGGTCAGCGTGGGAAATCGGATGAAAATTTTCAACGGTATGACCCAGGACGGAAAGCGTTAAAGACAACATTACTTGGGTAGCAGTTTTTGAGGAAATAAGAAGAAATAGTGAAAAAGTGGGAACTATACAATGAGTGTGGGGACCAGCCACATCAATACGTATTGTACCTTTTTTATGAAAGTGTCTTAGCATCCTTTCGATATCGCTCTTTCATGGTACAAAAAATAACAATAAAAAATATCCGTTATCAATATTTTTTCGAATATGTATAAGTTTTTTTTTAAATTATGCAGCTAACATTTTTTTAGTTCATTTTTTTAATGATATTCATTTCTTTAATCCTCTTGATATGTTCATATAAGATATAATATCCAATATGTATTGTTTTTAAAATTCTCATTAATTGAAACTCATTAATCGTTAACTGAGCCGTAATAGTATTTAAAGATATAAATGAAATCAATAATCAAAAATACTCATCGTATTTGGTAACAATATGCTTTGAATATTAAAACTCAAGAGGCGAAAAACAAAAAAGTATAGTTAGATTTTATACAATATGATACAAATATTAAGTATAGTTTTAAATGTTTCAGCTGAATGAAAAATACTTTTACCTCAGAAAACTAATCTGATATATTAATTATGTACTACCTTAATTTTCTAGTAAAGAGTAGAACGAAATTTCATGAAGATACACACCTGCAACAAAAAATAAAACAATGTTTTATTTTAATGATAGTTAGAATTCCATCAAACATTATATAAATTTTCCTTCTTTATTTATTATTACTATTATAGATAGTCCTTTTATCAGATCACGCATTCATGACCACTTCCTGTGGGTGCTGTCTTCTCTGAATTCACATACCACTTGCATACCTTGTGACCAAAGATACTTTTGTGCGTGATGTCCCCTGAATCTACCTGGGCCTTTTCCCAGATTTTGCATTGTATCATCTAGTGTGTAATAGTCTTTGATCCGCTGTATGAATCCAAGAATTCTGTCGGTGAGTGTGGTCTGTGGGACCTACTGCGAGATGGAACGACTTGAGTGAAACCTGTATCCTTCGTATGTGCGTTTTGGTCCAATATAATTTTCCTGATCCTTCTTTATTTATTTATTTTTTTGAGAACATACTAGAAATTTACTACCGAAACCGTAGCTGAAGTATTTTTTTCCGGGAACAGTTTACCTATTTATACCTATATATTTAATATTTCATATTCATTCTATCCCACGAGTATCTCCATAAAAAGGTTCAGTCGTCATTTTTTTTTTCTCGAACTTTTTCGAGTAATATTACCAAATATTTTATCGGTTATAAAAACTAAAAACTTTTTTACATTAATGAAAATATAATTTAAAATTCTATACAAGTATAGTTTTACAACCCCAATTCGCGGTGGCAATAAAATATCTTTTCCATCATTTACTGCACTCAAAGAGGGCCGGAATATACTCTGGTTTTTCATGGCGGACCACGAAACTTTTATTGGCCCCGAACGAAAACCGAAATGTAATAAAAAAAGATGAACGATTATTATCCGGCTATAGGGGGGAGGGAGGAGACTTATTTCCTTCCAATCCAGCAAAGCCATTAGAGTCACAAACACAAACACAAAAGCTAAATGGAGTTTTCCTTGAAGGTTTAACTCGGGCGAGCTGGATGATCCAATCCGGGCTAAAGTTTCGATTGAAATGGAACATAACACATTAAAAGGACGGAGGGATATGATTCGGACAGGTACGGGGAGGCACTGAACAATAAGGGCTAATCCAACGAGGACAATAAGGTTTTATGGAATTTGATTGGAATCCTCTCTCCCTCGCCAACTATGAGTTGGTCCAATCTGATCAATAAATTCTGCTAGAGATTCAATTTTCGTTTGTTTCCACCGGCCAGGAGGAACAGATTGCTTATAGAAAGTATATAATGAAACAACTTTATAATAACAGCATATAAATAAATGTGTATGTGAATGTATATATGTATATATATAAATGAGATTCGTACATATAAATTAAGTACTCTCGGAGCGGAGTGGCTCAGTGGTAGAGCACTGAGCTGCCATGCCGGAAATCCTGGTTCAAATCCCGCTGCGGGCAAGACTTTTATTTAGTCTGTTTGCAGCCGGAGATGGATCATATGGGATCTAGGACCCTCCTGGGTCTCATCCTGCCTCTATAAAGTATTATAATATAGGTCCATTAAGGTAAATAGGGACCCAAAATCTGGCGGTAGGGCGTGACCTAGGACAAGTCACATCCTTGCAGAACCATTGTCCATGAAACAGTACAGTCTCTAAAATGTACTGAACCCCAGACCCATTGACGGGTTGTAGTGGTACAGTTTTTTTTTTTAATCTACTCTCAACATAACTATTACTAGGTTCCCTATAATTAAACACACTATTGATACACTTTAATTAAGATTAAAATATTATGAACGATGACCGATTTTGTATTTATATATAACTTTCGAAAAATTCTGATTTACCAATTTAAAACAAAAGTTCAGCATATCTGAAAAAAAAATAGAGTAAATGAGAAACGGGTAGTTCGCGTTTATTTCGATTTAGACTCTCTTAGAAATGGTTATCGCTTGCTCATATATATATATATATATATATATATATATATATATATATATATATATATATATATATATATATATATAGTGTTTATATATTTATAGTTTTTATAATTAATTTTGGTCTCCTATCTGTCTGTCTAATGCAATAATAGTACAGGGATCTTTAACGAGTACCTGACATCGTACAGGCTCGGGACCTCATTTTATGTCCCTTAGATAGATAGCATAACTATGGAAATTTTACTCCCTTTAAAAGATTCTATCTAATGCCACCTGCCAAGTTGCGAACCCCCAACCTTGGGCACAATAGATTGCTATGCTAATTACTAGACCACAGATCGCCTTTATCAATATCCTTGTAAATATCGATAACTGAAGATAAAGGATTTAAGGTTTATAGTTTTATAATAATCAATTTGTTATTCACTATGCTACTCTTTGACAAAAACCAAACAAGGAACACTGACAAGAGGTTGCCTGTGTATAGAGCGGACGACTACTGAAACAGTAGGAACAGTAGTGAAGATAATTCGAGGCAGATGGTCTATGTAATCAGCGCAGCTATTGTCTGCCCGGACCTCGACAAGGTAACAATAGCGCGCTCTATTGAATTAGCCTCCTCATGATTAGCCGTCCAAGGAGCACGCTTAGCGCCATTCAACTTGTTTTAATTGAAAGCGGTCCCGTCTGATTGTAGTCAATACCGTCGTCCAGTGCACGTCAACGCCATAACTTCAAACCTATACTGGCTTCAGGGTTAAGCCCTCCTTGTCGGAGAGACTAGGAGAAAAATGGGGATCATATCTACGTTTCCATGTATAGATGCAGAATAAACAGTGATAAGGATCGAAGGGCATACAAAAACCCAGGTGTTTGTAAAATATCCGTCTGTAAACACTTCCGAATATTTTGTCACACCAATGTCCCTATGCGAGTGCTAGCTATGCTTGAAATCTATTACAAGGGGGAAACGAAGTAACTCACCTTTTCTAAATGTTCAGGTGATTGAAAGTGAATCTTAAGATCTATCAGGATCGTTTTCATCACTATTTATGCTAAAGTCTATGGAAATTGCAATGAAGAGGACACTTACTTGAGGGCCTCGAACCAAACCTCGTTCTTCCGCATACCGGAATTTAACCTCTTTTTACCACACCATCGTTTTCCCCATTGGAAAATCTATCAGAAACCGTTATCAATTTTTTTGGGGGGGGGGGAGGGCCGAGTTACCTACTTTTTTCCTTCTGCCTTTCAACTGCAATGATACCACCAAATCGTCATCTTAAGGTCTCACCGGTGCGTGATTTTTTTCTAGACTACATCCTTACAAGAAATGAATATAATAGATCTTACATCATGACAAAACTAAATTTAAGTCCAGAGGTTCACTGTATCTGATGTCAAAATTTTGGCTTGTCTTATTGAGGTTTAAGCGTAAATTTGTTATCGAATTGCTCTGCTTCTTATATAACAAATACCTTCTATAATAAAGCTCTCAATGACCTAAATGAAATAATACTTGATTCAAAGCTGGTCTCAAGGGATATCTTAGATTCGAAATAGTTATAAGTTCATTAAATTAGCTGTAAATAATTGCAATCATAAGAAAAGGATAACAATATTCTTTTAGCCAGAAATATGAGAAAGTTCGAAACTTTGTTAAAGTTATTTTGCCTCACTCTGCATGCTTTCTGCAGAAACGTTTAACACTAGGATAGTCTATACCCTTGGTGACTTTAGGTCGAAATTGTACAAAATTTAACATATAAACCCAGCTAATATATTGAAACTCATACGACGAATATACATTTATATATATACATATATATATATATCTTACCAATATTAGACTATAAGGTGTAAAACAGCTTGTGGTCAAGCAGCTGGGTAATTAAGACATTAATTTCTAACACATTGTGTTGATAGTCTTTAATTTTTTTTTTGTAATTTTTTTCCTTCTCTATTACCTTTATTGATAGTATATTGATATAATAGTATGTTGATCTTTAAAATAACAATTAATTTATTTGGAATGCAATTATTGATATTAATGTATTGATTAACTAATTGTTGCAATATGTAAGCTTCGTTGTAATCAGGCAATCCGTTAATTGATAGCAATCAAGGTAATTACTAACGTTTCGGTAAGTACTTGGATGACCAGGTTCGCCCACTTACTATCGGATCTTCATTAATCAGCATAATTAATTCTAATAATCATAAAATTGTTATTACAAAAATGGAGATATTATTTATCATTTCGGGAAGCAGGCCCCAGAGCGGAGATCCTGGACTGACATCCCGACCGGGCAGCATACATCAATGTCAATAGGCATACTAATCTCCTGATTAGATCTGTCAGGGCTTTGGGGATTCTCCCATGGGAGTAATTATACTAAACGTTAATTAATATACCACCAGTCCATAGTTATACACTAATTATGATAATATTGGGGATCTGTTAGCTGTCAGTTAGCAAACGCTAATTCCTCCGATCAAGCACATTTGTCTAAATACATTTATCGATGATTAATCACATAATTGTGACATGTTATTACTTTGAGTTTATCTTGCTATCTGAAAAAAATAATTTTTGTTTAATAATTTTGATTATTATTAGGAAAATCCGAAAACTAGTGGGAAATTTTACAATTTGATATAGATCTATATAGAGTGATAAGCAGTGCTTCCAGTTAAAATACATAATACTACCCTGTATCAGTAATAAGAAGACTAAAAACCGATAGCTTTATTTAACTTGATTTGTCTCGAAACGTGTCAAAAGAATTCTATTTTTTTTTTTTTTAGAATAATTTATTGATATTTACAACTGTAATTATATTACATTAAGTAAATCTGCTGTATGGACAATTGGACATGAAAAAAAAAAACACTTGTGGGGAAACTTACCATTGATAGCACTCCAATAAAGTTCTATAGTAGAAGGTCTCGAGGCCATCTTCTTTTCAGACGCCTTGGAGGGTTACCAGGAATATTATGGGAAGCAAGTTGAGAGACTAGCGGATTCAAGTGTGTATGGAGCTTTTCATGAAAGGATAGGTATCTAGTTTGGGCCAAATCAGCAACATATGGGATATTCAGATCATGATGGATGAGTTTGTTTGTGACATAATAAGGAGCATGGGGATTTTACGAAGGATTTTGGATTGTAAGGATTGTATACGAGATGAATTGAATGGTTTAGTAGCCCCAAAGCTCAACTCCGTATGTCCAAAAAGGCCTGATAACTGTCATGTAAATAAGTCTTTTGTAATTAATTGGGAGCTTTGAACGTTTGTCCAGTAAATGTTGAAGTAGGCGAACGATCCGACCTTGTCTTTTCAGTCTTGGAATTCTAATTTAATCCTTACAGAATAAAACAAAACTACTACAGCTAATGATGATCTTGCGTTCTGTAGATTGCATTGAGCAGACTGGCTATTCAGTCTAGTAGTAGATTATGCTCATATGTAGTTTTTCCCCAATAAAGGGTACCCACTTAGCTGAAGCTGAGTGAACCCAAAGAGAGACTTCAGATCTCACAGTGTCGATCTATGGGAAATAATTAATAATTTATCTAACTAAAGCCAGTCACGAATCCAAGACATGAAAAATAGTATTAGAGTCCTCTTCTATATACTAACCTACTCAGTTCATTAAAAAAATCTATTAAATTGAAGAGTATCAAATGGTAAAATACATTTGTTTAAATTATCGTATTATAGAGATTAAAGAAACGTACAACAACATATTTTTTATGTGATTATAAATGTTTCTTTTTAATATAGTTCTAATATATTTGATAGATGGTATAGCCTAATCCCGATATTTTTTTTAAAAATACCTAATAATTGTGGATCAAACATTTGTATGTTATCTAAAATACCATAAATTTCTTTATAGCACAAGATTAAATTTTTTCACACTGCTAAATTTTGATTATTGTCGTAATTTTTTTTTAATTTCCCATGTTTCTACTTTTGTGATAGAAAGTTGGAAAATATATGGAGCACCAACAACATAGACATTTATAATAATGGATTGAATTGGTCAGGAGGTGCAGTTATCACTTAAACTTAGATATTTCTCTGAATCAGATATAGATATTTCAAAAGTCATTACTAGTTCGAAATAGGTCATAATATTTCAGTTGTTCTAATATACTATGTTCCTGACTACATTCGTAATAGAAATTTGGAAAACATTAATTATATGGAATACAATGGACAAAGACCTTTCTCCGAATTCAGATCCAGATATTTCATAAGATACTCCTTGGTCGAAATAAATATGGTCTGTGCCTGTGTTTTTATTCTTTCCAGTGTTTGAAAGTTTTACTAGGAATTCGTGTCTCCAATTTACTGACAATTTAACTGGTCGTTGCTTAAATAATCCATCTCTTTGATACACAAGTAAATTAGTAATTTCTAGCTTTCGTAAGATGGAAAGTTGTCGGCTCTCCTAGATTGAGTTCCCCGTTTTTTCGTCCAGTCTAACAAATTTCCTCCGACCACGAAGCCATGGCCCCTGAAATGAATTGAGACCACAGGCGATCATGCAAGGAGACAGGACCAGGACCATGCTTCGGCGAGGACACGGCTAGAAAGGAAGTCGAAACCGCAACTCTGCTCGCTCACCGTGGTTGCCTCTCGAATTGTTTTCGAGGACCAAATCGGGTTGTTCTTGCGGCAGGATATCGAATTAGCAAGACTCTTGTTAGGACATGCTTGAGTAGTCCAGCCAATCGTTTTTTAAATGCTGAATGCATTCCAGTCATAGAATGGATTAAGAAAGTCCTAGGGCGTAAATGACTGAACTTCTTATGAAATTACAAGGTCCGGATTACAAATTAAACCTTACGTTGTATAAGGTAGAATAACCAACACAAAGACAAATCGGCGTTCCTGCAAAGTTTGCTATCTTGATGTAACGTTGTATTTTTACGTGGTTTTATCTTCCTTTTGCAATACCGTCTGGAACTTTTATGCAAGACATGCCCAAGGCTCTATGCAGATTTCAGGCTTCATTTTCAGTGGAATAATGGATTGCACACGTTCTGATAGGTTCTCGTATGAAAGGTTGCCCAAGGTTCATATTGTTCTGTAATGTGTGCGCATGTGAGCGGTAAAATGTACCCAAGAGCACCCCGAGGATCATAGTTATCATATTATTGTTTTAATTTAATACTTTTAAATAATTCGATATAAATCAATAATTTAAATAGTGAATTTAATGTAGAAATTATAACACTTGTAGAATGCATTTTGACGTTACCATGTATAGTTGTGTAACTAATTTAAGGTGTTAAGAAATTTGTTGTTTTATAGAAAAAGATTTATAATGTTAAATTTTCTGATTGTTTGAATTTTCTCGTTGATGTTTTTTTGGAGATACAGTTTTATACTGTTTTGTGTTATGATGAAAGTTATATGTTGAAAATAACCAATTTGGGTCGAAACGTATATAAAGAATAAATTATATCAAATGAATTTTGGACTAAAGGTTTTTGGGTTTTTATACACACGAAGAAAAATATTATTTTTAAGTCCAGTAGGTACCCTAGACAATTAATAGTGAATTTAAATCAAATTATTACTTCATTCCATATCATTAGATAGACCAGTAACAGGATTAAATAATTTTATATTTAAATACTAAAAATGATCTATTACTAAGTAAAATTTGATTTGATCAGAAAAACCTTTTCCATCTGATTAAATCTGCACCACCGGTGAAAATGTATTTAAGTTGAATTTTATCCATCGTGTTGGCTTGAATTAGAGTTGTGATATAATCAATAACTCCATTTGAAGTCATTGCCTACCTTACAGCTTTCCTTTCATCACGAACTATCGGGAGTATGCTGCTGTTGAAAATGATGTCTAATAATATAAAGCCCTAATGTTCGTACAGGTCTTATGTGAAAACTGCTATTTTAGATAATTTGCTAAGATTTTTTTACTAGGATACAACACGATTCCGCTTTCCTGAGTACAAGAAACCCATTTTGGAGAAAATTCGACATGACATATTAGTCACCGGGATGTACGTATGTAGATAAGTGTGTTACCTAATTTCTATCCGTTTTTGTGAAGAATATCCATTTTCTCGAATTCAGTTAAATTGTCTGTATGGAAACACACGACCCAGGAAATTATTTTAAATAATGAAACTATGCAGGCTATCTGCCCAGAGTTGGTTGAAAAATTAGCATTGTTACAATACACGAGAAGGGAAGATATGAGAGATCCAACTCAAAGTAGAGCTCTAATATGGCATATTGAGCCCGTAACTCAGAGTCTGGATAAGTATTAAAATGGGGTAGCCATGGAGGGCCCTGCTCTGCGTTTCATTGCCTTCGGGGTTAGGGCCATATCAAATCTACCCCGCTCACAATACGCACTTCCAAATTCTTCAAGTCCGTTATTAGCCATAAACAAGGGAGAGGACTGACCAGTGCCACCTCCCCGCTGTTTGATTTAATTAAATTCATCGCGGACCTTACCCTCCATCTGTTGTCAGTAGAACCGGGTTCGAATAAACCCGAGGGGAAAAATATTGGTTTTAACAATCTCATATGAGGGAACGTCGGGGGCTGGGGAGAAGAGCTTTAATAAGTTTTGATTAAATTTGGATGGAGAGCATCTGTATATGAGAAATGAAATACATTTTTTTATTTCCCCTCTTTTTATTTATTTATTTTTTTACTGACCCTTTAGAATGAGTCAATAATCCGCTTTTTAGAAAAACAGAGACCACTCCAATTCGCAAGCGAAATATTAAGTTCTTCAGGCTTTAAATAAAATAAATCAAGACGGAATTCTCATCCCCACTTTTTTTTTTGCTTCACTTGAACGGATGAATAACATTTCTAGTCCAATTGAATGTAATCTTTTCAAATATTCACAAGTGGATTGGAGAACTGCATAATTCTCGTTGCTCATACTGCACGTAGGTACCCACCCTTCCTCTTCAGTCCGAGCAAATAAAGCAGAGAAATGAATACGCATTTCTGTTTTATTTTCATCTTTTATAAAAAAAAATTCAATTACATAATTAAATTTATAAGTGCATTTTACATAATGCATTTAATTTTTTTCATAGTAACAGGCATTGAGTTCCTACTCACTTAAGTGGGAGAGGGAACCGATGTAGTCCATGTTACAACTGCTGTGGTCTTGGTATGCCAAGCCGTTTCTTGTGGTTCTTGCTTTATATCCAAACTAAATTTGAAATACCCTATTCATTCTAAAAACAATTAATAAAATTATCTGAAAACCATGATCCAAATCTGACCAGTATCAGCCAAGATGAGCCAATTATATCATCGGTTTTACAGATCAAATGGATAAATATGAACTAGGAATGAATATTTTACCATATTGAAAGCAAATTAACTAAAATAGGAGTTTTCACATAAGATCTGTACGAACATTGGGGCTTTATATTATTAAACATCATTTTCACCAGCAGCGAACTCCCGATAGTTCGTGAGGAAAGGAAAACTGTATTGGAACGGAACAGCAAATGAGATTGCTGGGTAACATAGCTTTTAAATGAATAAGGATTATGTGTGGCTCGGGTTTTGGTCTAGCTACAGTGCCAGAACAGTCATTCATTTAGTAACGTTAGATCATTATATCTAACAGATTTTATAATAATAAGTAAGAGTGTATGGCTGCCACTGTTTAAAAAGGTACTTAATAGTACTTTGTGAGGAGTTTTAAAATATTTCAAGTAGAAAGTGTTTACCTAAATATTATGATTAGTAAATAGAGTAATATACCTCTAGGGAGGTATCAGAAAGTTATGTGATGCGCGTAACGCACCAGACACATGAATATATTTAATTAATATGCTCTGGAATTAATTTCGGAATAGTCTAATGTAGTAGTATTGTTGTGTATGATGACTACAGGGGAAAAATGAGGAAACACGATTTTTCTTAAAATTTGGTAACTATGAAGTGGTTACTAATAGATCTTTCGATGGCAAACACAATTGTGTTTTCAAACGAGTTTGAACGGCTCATAACGGCTAAAAAAATATGCCCGCAAATGGGAAAAAATAGTTCATCTGAGCAGTACCCGGGGAAAACAAGGTAAGGCGACTTCCACAAGTTGGAAGCCCTCGAGCTCCTCAAACATCCTTTGCATTTACAGATTGACGAGATCAGCGATCCGTGTGGATTTTAATGAAAATAATCATTCTGATTCCGCAGTAAATTATGTTTCCTGAACATCCAGGAAATAGGGAGTTACCACGTTTTTCCGTAGTAATCTTTATGCGTATTTTTATCTGCATATACTTTCCTTCTCCATTAATCTACATAGTATCTGCGAAAGGAAGGTTGTTATGTGGAAGCACCAAATCTCCAAAGAGACAGCAGATAGGAAACCCCATCGTAGTTATTTTAAACCTTGAAGTTAATCCATTATTTTAATGACTGCACAATAAACGCTTAATGGCTTTTATTCCGGGAGGGTAAAAAGGAGTCGGGATGACTTATTGCGAAAAATAATCCCCAGTTATACATATATTTTTTTATTAAGAGAAATCAAATATGCAATTCATAAGGGCAGCAATATAGAAGGCGCCCTCTTCTAGACACCGAAGAAAAATTAATTTCATCGCCATCCGTCGGGATGCGGGAAACTAAATTGAAATTCTTATATAGAGCAGCGGTACTAATGAAAGTGAGCTCTGAGGGGGAGAAATAGACGTTATATTGCAGCCCTGTCCACACTACGGCAGGACTTGTCCCGCAGCTTTAATATAGCTGCCCCATCTCTTCAGCACAGGATCCATCAATATTCCTCATCTTTCATCACTCAGCGGCAGCGGATCCGATTCTTCAATATCTTAAGACTGATACGCTCGTCAGTTGCACTCTGGTGTAGCGCAAGGTTGGATGTTGTGAACTACCTTTTCGACTCTGCAAGAGATTTTGCCACATTTGGTTTTTCGTTATGTGATCATAGAAGATTATTTTTTTATTTAGTCAATAACCATCCACTTTATAAATGTGACGAGCAAATCTTAACCTTCCATTTTTATTGTTTCTTCTATTCTATCTGAATAAACCTCCATGGCTCTTTTAAGTTTGGATTGCTGATTATCTGTGGTTAATGGACTTTCTTTTTTTTGTAATCGAAAAAATTCTTTAGTAGAAAAAAAATTGCAAACTTTCGGATCCGTAATCATTTCTCTTAATAAATAATAATTTATTTTGAAAAGAGAAAATGATAATAACGTTATAATCTATAACTTATCCATTGAAATAAAAATGAAAACCATTGCCAATATTTGTAAACAGTTGATTCCAACTATTTTTTTAACCATTCTTCTATTTCCTGTTTTCCCTATGAACCTGCATCTATTTTTATCGATTTTTATGAATATCTTAACATTTAATATTCGAATATTCACAAATATTCGATAGTTTAATATTTACAAAATTTTTACATTACAAAAATTTTACGAATTTCGATTTTCATATATTTAAAAATTTTTGTTGAAATATTTATTATTTTTTTTATCTGTTTGTTTTTGTTGTTAAATAAAAAAAAAAATTGTATTATGCTAAGCATTAAAGTTTTTTGGACCCTTATTGAATTCGGTGCCTTCTGTCTTTTATTACAACGAGAAACGATATTGGAAATAATATTAGCAGAGTAATTTATTCGATTATGAGGGATAATCTAAAAGTAATCAAGATTATGAATCTTATCGAATGATACAAGATATGATGTGGTTTTGCCGAACAAGGGATATCGGAGCGTGAAGTAGAATGGTGCAGTTAAGAGGAATGGCATATGCAGTCCAATTAACCAGGATTATTGGATGTACTAATCAATCTAGAGGCAATATACCTCCAATCTGTAATATCTACTATCATGACCGTGACGTTTGCCAATTAACTTCTTGGCATTATTGTTAATTAACTAACAGGATCCCAATCCCCGCAAATGGACGGCTTTATCAGTTGTCATTAGCATACCATAAGTTATGACGGTTAGGAGGCGCAGAGTGTGTTTTCAAGGAGTGGTTTGTTCCTTATAAGGGTAGCATTAATATCCCACACCATTTATGTATTAATGAATTGCTATTTCAGAAGGAAAAAATAATGGCCTCCGGGTATATTTGTCCAAGTTAATTGGATGTATTTACGCAGAGGATTAAACCTTGTTCAATCTTCCCAAATCTTAATTTATTCGGAGAGTGTATTTTATAATTTAATTAATTAGAAGTTTAATAGGAAACTTGTTTCCTAAATATTACTTTTTTCATCTTTAATAATATTTGATAAATAAACTTCTCGTTACATTTTTTTTTTTAAGTATAGTTTTCCTGGTGGACTAAAATAAATTCCCACAAATACCGTAAAATCACCTTTACCTTCCATCGTATATCAATGGCCTCCTGTCATTCTGTAGAACAGGTCCGGTTCTTAGAACTACATCTTGACAAACGCTTAACTTGGAATCCCCATACTAGACTGAAACAGACAAGTAACAGCCTGCACTTTCAGGCTACTTCAAAATTTACTAGACAAACGGTATAAGCTCCCGATCAATTACAAAAACTCATATACGTGTCAATTATAAGACCCATCAGGACTAACGGAGTGGCGCTTTGGCTCTCCACTAACCCATCGAATACCCCTCGTATCTTTACAATCCAAAATCTATTCTCTACATAGTATCACTCATACCTACTGGCTTCAAATCTAGCAATCTCTTTAATTTCTGTTAATACGAGAACTCCGAGTTTAAAAAGACGACTTCGTGGCCTTCTAAGTTGAACCTGTTATTGGAATACTACCATGGGGTAGTTTCTCTACTATATATATCTTTCAGTCTATAAACTTGATGTATTATTATTATTATTATTATTATTATACAGTTGTAAATGTCGATAAATGAATTTTAAAAAGTAAAGTTTTCCTATTGCCAATAATAAAAAAAGGATATCAGCCAACTTCACGATCAATACTAAACAAAAACGTACTCTGACATAATATCAAGCCAAGGTTTAAATCTCTCGCTAAAGTAGTAGCGCTTATAGGAAGAGAGAGGTAGGGGAAATGGAAGTAATATCCCGGAGGCAGCCCCCCCTGGCAGATGAAGGCTCCTGCGGTAAGTTATATGACATTAGCCCTAACCGAAGTAATAACAAGGAGGAAGGAGCTCATCAAGGGAGAGGTGCTCCGGTCAGTCGGGTCGATGTCGATCGGAATAATGCCTTCAGTTTTATAGCGATGTATGCCGAGGTGGTAGGGACACTGCCCGGAGAACCTTTTCCCCTAACCGGCTCAAGTTGTTCTATAATTCATGGCTTGTTCCTTTTAAGGAAATTGCTCTCCACCCCCCTCGCCAAAGTCTGCCCGGCCTTTGTTTCAATTTGTTTAATGGCAATAAGGGTAGATTGCCTCGGCCACACCCCGCCATATTGGATTAAAACATAATCACAAGATTAAACATTCGTCTCCCTCCTTCTCCCGGCCAATTTTTTGTTATTAACTCCTCCTTGCTAACTCTCCCACCCCCGACCGCCGCTAATATCGCGTGCCTTGGGAGGGGAGTCGATAAAAATTAAAAATGAGAGGCTCCAGATCCGAGAGAGAGAGAAGCAGAGCCAATATCATTATCGAAAGTGCGGTAATCCAATAAAGCCTGGCAGACCACATTTCATACTCTTCCAGTGGAGCGTGTAATAACAAATATAGCCGGCGGCCATCTCTATTGGATTAGCCCAAGAGAGAGAGGAAGCGGGCCTCCAAGACATCCAATATTGTTAAGCTAGTCTGTCAATTTTAATATTACCCCCACTCCTGGCCACCCCGCGGTTAAAATGAACCCGGCCGATATTCAAATGACTTTTTTCCAAAGGGATCATACAAATTTGATTGAAATAGAATATTGAAGAACGAGAACAGGTAGCAGGATCTGATGAAGTACCTTTCTCATGTTTCTATCTTCCTGATTTTCCTCGGCATTATCTGTTTTTCTTTCTGTACTCGTATCACGTCCTTCATTCTGCCAATAATGATAGAATATTAAAAAAAAATATGTATTTTAAATAGCCTCAATAAAAGAAAAAAAAGCTTTACCACCGTCCGCCCAAAAAACCTATTAAGATTCCGTTGATTGGTATAGTATCTCATGCCTAAAAAGCGAATTAGTTAAAATAATTTCGAATCTGACTATTTTTTGAAAGAAATATCATCAACTAATAACAGTGACTCAAGAATTTCGTTAATAACCGTAGTGATACCGTGTTAAACCATTTGACAACCATTTGGCATATGGTACTTGAGTTCAATACCTGGTAGAGATTGTACTTTTTCTAGGACAGTGGTTGTACATTTGTCCGACATAACTCTCTACTGCCAAATTTTTCCCCAAGCACAGATACTGGCTTTATAGAGGGTCTCCAGAACCCACATGGTCCAAGGGCTGCAAACAGGTTAAATAAATTAACTATCATACCTGGAATTGAGCCTGGAACAACAGGCTCTACCACTGACCTACCTTAAATAGATATCCTCAACGAATATAAATACTTTTATTCATTACCTTATATAAATTATTTTATTCATTATGAATAACTCTTAAAAACTGAAAAAATGTAATTTATAAACAATTTAAAAGGCGTCCAAAGTAAGTTAAATATAACTCAATGATTAATCTATATGCCAAAAATTTAATTACCTACTATAGAATTTCGTTTTTTGAATGTTCACCAGAAATAATTAAATTAAACGAAAGTCGTCAAATGTATTGAATATTTTAATTTAAAATCTGTTATCAGTAATTGTAGCGTAATGTTACTATATTTATTTAATGATATACATAAATTGAAGCCATTGATTAAATGGCCCTGTATACTTTTTTTGTTTCTGAGTAGATTTTTAGCAAAATCATAACGTCAGCACATCTGTTAATTATAAATTTTGTAAACAAAGGGGCGATAAGAGATATAAACATAAAACGCTTTTACCTATACTATATAGTAATACTATAGTAGTAATATATTTCATTTGGATATGCCAAAAATTATCAATAGGGTGTTAACTGAATATGAACTTAATTTAACATGAAAGTGGTTAATCCCTAAATGATATTGATCCATGAGATGGGCCGAAGAATTAAATTGAAACAATCGATTTGGTGGCATAGATTGCTAATTAAAAAAAGTGTAATTAATTTTTTTATCGAGTAAGGGGAAGGATTTAATTAAACGGAGAAAAAACTTTTATGAACGCTAATTGCGTTGAAAAGTTGATACGTTCTGGAAATATTAATTGCTATTAATAAAAATGAATTCTTTTTAATATGAGTTACTTCATTACGAATTAAACAAAATTTTAAAATCTCAATTTATTCGCAATCAATAAAATTTAAATTAAAAATTATCCCAATCATCGCAAAGAAACACTTTTTTTAATTACACTCCATTAAAAGATGCAAAGCATTGTATAATGACTATTTTTAAACATGCAGTCATACAACCTACGATAGTTTTTACTTCAACGGTTGTGAAAGTAAGGACCTCAGTCTTTGCACCGACACATGTAAGTATCATGCAACCAATTTATAGAGGCCAGGTGAGATTAATGAAGAAAAAATTGATTATTATGATTAAATATTAATGCAATTATTGTTACGTTATGGTTTGGAACGTATTTAGTATTATGTTTTCTTATTGAGGCGTAAAAATAGTATTTTTTCTTTTTCATCGTTCGATTAGCCATAGCAGCATAAAAACTTATAAAAAATAAACAAACGTATAATATCAGTATATTAAGGATAAACATTTTTTTATGATGGAGTATCAAGTGGTCGTTATGGCGCTTCAAATTAATGTTTTAATTATTAATATAATTTATTTATGAATGAGAATAAATTGTATAACGTGAGTGAAAATTGACAAACGATCGAAGTAAAACTTCTTTGATAACGGATTCGAACCCAGACATCTTACAGTCTTCACGCCCACTAACATTTGTGGATTATAAAGCGAGCATAACCATCCTGAGATTAGAATTAAAGAGCCAGAATGACCAAACCTCCTCAGCGATCAATAATCACATTTACTGATTGCTTTGTGCTCTTTGATTAGGAGGGCTTTCCATGCAGTTTGATCTTGTTGACTCAAAGGGAAACGATTTTTCGTATCAAAAGGGCCCTTGATGGGGTTTAAATTTTACTGAGCAAATAAGTCGCCCTTTGCATTAAATCAACACGAAGCCTTCGGTGATAAAAATGTGTTTGATCAGTGAAGGAAGATATTCACGCGTGAGAGGCTGAAAGATATAAAGAAAATGCCTCGTTTCATCTTTGAAAAACTTCAATTTAAGATTCTTAAAATTACTGTTTTTTTAATAGAAGATCTCAGTGTTAATCAGAAAGAAAGCAATTAAAAACAGTTATCAAAATAATACAAACAAGGGGTTATGTTTTTATAATTGTATTAATCATGATTGGTCTCATTATTATTTATTTTATTATTTTATCCTTGCAATCCAAAAATCCTAAACGCTCCTTATTTTGTCACAAATAAAACCATCCATAATGACCTTAACGTTCCATATGTTACCGATTTAGCCCATTTCAGGCACCTATCATCCCATAATAAACTTCAGACCCATCCAAACCCACTCACTAGTTTCCATCGTTGCATCCAATTCCATCCCGGACAATCCTCCTAGGCGTCTGAAGAGAACATGGCCTCGGGACCTTCTATTATAGAAATTTTATTAGAGTGCTGCCAGTGGGTAGTGTCTCTACATGTTCTATCATGTATTATTTATTCTTATAGCAATTGTACTAGATGTATATATTACAGTTGTACAACTGAATAAAATAATTTTTTTTAAAAATTATTATTTTAATTTATGATTTCTTCAGTTTTGAGTACTTGCTCAGCATTACTCTTCTTTAATTAATCTTTAAGCCTACAACTCCATATCTTCTGTCAGTATTCTACTAATCCCTTAATTAACATGTTTTCCTCTACTTTATTTTTCCATTTCATTCTTGTTCTTCTTCCTTCCATTCAAGGTTGGTATCCGGTCTGAATATATCTGCTTTATGCGGCCATTTCTTATTAGTTTTTTCTAATATCACAGCTCCATGACATGCCCAAACCTGGAAACCACAGCTTATCTTACTTCCACCAGTTTTAATGTATATACGAGGAGTTCTGACTGTGACCAGTTTCTTCAATCGAATTCGTCTGAGGCTTCAAGTGCCCTCACCCAGTCTCCACCGGATTTCAATATCAGTTTTCATTGCTCCTGGATTCCAGCTTTGTTATCATTATGTTTCATCCCAAAAGTATGTAAATAATTCTAATGCGTTCAAGCCATTTATTTTTAATCAATGTAGTTTTTCTGTTGGCTTACTTGGAAAATAAAAAAATATTGTTCAATTTATCTTTATTGTGATGCATCTATATAATTGCAGGATCATGACATTTTGTTGTTTACTTACTATAGTATGTGATTAAATGCTTACGAACGAACATTACCAATTTTATGAATTTTTTTGTGTTTCATGAGCTTTACTATCTGCAATATTCATTGCAGTAATTAAAGCTATTAATGGAAATAATTGCCACAAAGTTAGCTTTCAATTGCTCGGCGCTAAGTTCTCTGGTAACGCATCATTCAGAGGAATGTGACCCTCACTACTCGTTCAAACCCAGTTTTTCTCATTTTCAATTTTTTATTTTCCCTTTCCATCAATTAAACATGAAGTTATAATTCCGCTGAGAGAAGTTAATGAAATATATTTTTTCAGCTAAAGCGGTTTTAAAATTAAGTTTTGCGCTAATGAAACATTTATAGAACCGGTCTTAATGAAATGGCTTCGTCTTCTCTTAATGAGACAGATTGTGGGAGAAGTTTTCTTCTTCACTCGATGCTTTATTTGCTTTTCTTAGATAAGGTTTTCTTTATCTATGCTTTCATTTGAATTTCACACAACTTAAGTCACAGTTCTATAAAAATTCTACATAAAAATTTATATTTATGATTCATAGAAATGATATGTTAAAAATATCTCCTGCATAGTTTTTCGGGGAATAATTTATGGACCATACAACTTATTTCAGATGTTGTTAAGTTTCCTGAATTATGCAACTTTTTTACAAATATAGCCATCAGTAATATCGAATAAGATGCATAGTATTAAGTATAAAAAGCCTTCTGTTGCCTTTCGGTATTTTAAGGCGTTACAATGGCCTGAGTCCGCTGAAGGCGGTTTTTCTTCGAGCCGGCTCCTGTAAAATATGTTACTTGATTTGTTTCGTTGAGCGAAAATATGTAGACACGTGAGCAAGCTACTCAGAAGGCAGAATTTTATCCGACTTACTTGATAGTTATCATTATATTATGACCAAATTACACAATATCATTGTAAATTGTAGCCCAATCCAGGATTTTTTTTCTGGGGGAGGCACAACGGGCAGACGGGGAAAAAATCAACAATAACTTATAAAAAAACTTGTAGTATCTATAGGAAGATTTCAAAAGTTTATTAAAATATCAAAACAATAGATTCACTCATGTTCTTTCTGTCATTTTAACAACTATGATCATGTGATTTGCCTGTAATTATGTACTAATGTAATGTAATGGATTCTCCATAGCATACAAATACTGTCTGAGGGGGCAATTGCCCCCTAAATCCGCCCTAGTTGTAGCCTATGTGTTATTCTGATACAGTATATTACCTATATTACAGTAAAGTATCATTCAAATCCGTTCAGTAGTTTTTGCGTGAAAGAGAGACAAACATTCGCATTTATAATGTTAGTTGGATAATCCGCTCACTGGCGTATTTCTTTTTATCATCCGTCCAGCTTCATCCAGCCTTCTCTGGTCATCATTTTGAATCATTTTCAGAGTTTTCACTCTGCTTCCAAATTCCCTTCCACCAGTCACGTGAGTGAGATTCTATTATTTTCAAGTTTTCAAACATTTTCTTTACTTCTTTAGTCCACGTTATCGTGGACATTATTTCCAAAAATAATCAAATATCGGCTTTGTCAGTCTATGCTTGTTCATTCTGTATAAATGTCCGAGGAATGCCCGCTTCCTCTTATTCCAGCATGACATCCGAGATTCTTTCCATTTTTTGGCAGCTTTCTTTGTTGTTTGGCAGTTTCAATCAGTTTAGACTACACTCATGATTTTTTCTTAGAATTCTTCTATCTAGGACTTCCAGTTTTTGAGACGATAGTTCATCGAGAGGTATTCATAGACACATTATGTTTTTACGACATTGGTATAATGCTTTATTAATTAAGCCTATTTATTCTCTCCTATTTAGAATATCTTGTAGTAGGTATGTGATTAAAAAAATAAGTTAAAGATTCAGCTTCGGATTGAAGGACATTAGGTTAAGAAGGGCTGATGAAGAGGACAAAGATAAAGACGGAAGAGGAGTAGGGAACATCTAAGGTTTAACGCTGAAGGAGTAAGTAGTTAAAGTTTAGATCCTTGCTATTAGGCCTTTCTCGGGCCTGCAACAGAAATAAATCTTTTCAGGCTTTTCTTGAACCAGCTTCCACTCCCATCCAGCAAATCGTTCGGGATAAACTCTCTGCTCATGGTAAACAACAAACTCCTCTTACATCTTGGGCACAGTTACTGAACTTAATGCTGAATATATGTTTGTAATAGTAAGTAAGTAGGAGATTATACAATTTATTTTAATAATTACAAATGCTTGAGCAGAATTCACAATTTATAATTTTCTCCAAAATTAGTTTCTTGTACACAGGGAAGCGGGATTGAAAGGATGTATAATAATGCTTATACTACAACTCCATTTCAAGCCAACAACTACAATAATGACAGGATTAACTAAATATAGTGAGCTCTCTTTGGTCAAAATTCGACTAAGCAACTTATTCATCCGGCCTATAAATATAAAGAGGAGTTTATTTATTTTTTATGTTTTGGTAAATCTCAAGCACTAAGATATTGGTAACTTAAGGTATTATTAAGTATAATACATATTAGTTGAACTTAAATATATCAGGGACAAAATGATCCTGGTGGAGGTCTAAAAACTTATTACTTATTACTTACATAGGGAGAATTGTTTATTGGAAAGCCGACATTTTTGGGTTTGGTGTCAACCAATCTTAGTGTCAGCTGAAGAAGACCTGCAATGTGAGTCGAAACGTTGGTTTTGCAATAACAGAATTTTTTTAACCTGAACATTTTTCTTCCTAAGATATTCTTGTTATATCAAACATAAGTATACCAGGTCTGCAAGTTTAAAATGTCGTTTATTTCTTAAAAAATAATTTAATTTACAAAAAAAAGTATAATATAGTTTATTCAAAGTACTGGCCCTCGCTTTCTACACATTTTGTCCATCTCTCGGGCAATTTATGGATTCCATTCCAAAAGAATGCTTCATCTTTATTTGAAATCCATTCATCGAGCCATTTTCTTACATCCTCCAAATTGTTAAAGTGTTGCTCAGCCAATGAGTGTCCCATCGATGAGAATAGGTGATAATCAGAAGGCGCCAGGTCAGGTGAATACGGCGGGTGGGGTAGGAGTTCCCAACCAAGCGAAGAAATCGTTTCCTTAGTCAATCTGGCTGAATGTGCAGGAGCGTTATCATGCTGAAGAATGACTTTGGCGTGCCTGTGAGCCCATTCTGGGCGTTTTTCGATCAATGCGTGACTCAAATTGATCATTTGTTGTCGGTAGCGGTCGGTATTGACTGTTTCGCCGGGTTTGAGAAGCTCGTAGTAGACTACTCCCTTCTGATCCCACCACACACACAGCATTGTCTTCTTCCCAAAACGATCCGGTCTTGCACTCGATGTGGATGGTTGTCCTGGCGTTACCCATGATTTTATTCGTTTGGGATTCTGAAAATAAATCCATTTTTCATCGCCAGTTACAACTCGATGCAAAAAACCCTTTCTTTCGTGGCGTAAAAGCAGCATTTCGCACACAATTTTTCGTTTTTCCATCTGTCGTTCGTCCAATTCATGTGGAACCCATTTTCCAACCTTTTGAATTTTTTCCATAGCTCTCAGGCGATCGGAAATGGCTTGTCTAGTGACATTCAACTGTTCTGCCATCATTTGTTGGGTTTGGGTATTGTCTTCGTCTAATAAAGATTGCAATTCGACGTCCTCAAACTTTTTTGGTCGATTTTCTCGTTTTTTATCAGTAACATCAAAATCACCACGTTTGAAACTTTGAAACCAACGTTCACATGTCTTGACGGTTGGAGCAAGATCGCCATAAGTCTCAACAAGAATTCGATGACATTCAGATGCCTTTTTCTTTTGATTGAATAAGAAAATCATGACATGCCGCAAATGCTCTTTATTTGGCTTAAAATTAGACATTTTTAACACCAAAGAAAGGTATGATACGTCCACGTAAACGACTTAAAAACAACTGACTTTTGTAAACAAATGACTAACAAACAAAATAGCGTTTAGAGATAAGCAAATCCTTCAATAGGCTAAGAGCGCATTCTATTGGAATTAAAACGACATTTTAAACTTGCAGACCTGGTAGTACTAACTTGGTAGTACTCTAGGAACTGTTTATCTTAACAGATAAAATACAAGAAACTTAAGATATTTTATTTAGTGGTTATATTAATCAGTAGTCAAATTGAATCCTAATAACTGATAAAAATAAATAAATAAAGGAATCAGAAACTAGTTTATGCTTCAGCAATTCAAGTGAGCAGTTATCGTTTTCTCAATTTTTCAAAACATAAAAAATAAATACAAAAGAACTGATGGTAGCAAGTAGACTAGAGATAACGCATTTCATTTCAATATCCCCCCCCCCAAAAAAAATAATAATGATATTAAAACATGATATTTCTTCTCTATAATACAGTATATTGAGCTGACAAACAGAATAAATCACATGTTTCTTTTTATTAGAATTTACTTTTTTTCGACGAGTACTACTATTGGGTAATTTCTTTACTTTCCTTAATCTCATGCCATCATGTATCATTCATTCTATTCACTTGTTATATTATTATAATGAAGTTGTAAAATTCAATAAATAAATTTAAAAGAAAAGTTTTGTTTGTGGTAGTTGGTAAATTATCTCCAGGATATTGGGCCTAATTAATTTCGCTATCTTTTTTTATAATACTTTACTAGTATATAAATAATAAGAAACGCATCACATAATTCAAAGCCTACACTTATCCCATATCTTAAGTGTATGACCAAAGAACTTACGAACCTTGTTATAATAACCTATATATTTTTTCTCACCACTATGCTGTCTCGTTGATGAGATTCGATTAATATATTACTACTCATGTCGGAAAGCTTATATAATATTTATCAATAAAAAAGATTTAATCACATACATAAAAAAAATTATCGGTTAATTTAATTTATAAATTTTATAGAGCAAATCAAATATGTTGTTTTATGTAATTATAAAAAGGGCCGATTGTAATTCGATACGATTTTTTTAATTATAAATCGAAGCAACAAAAATCCAATTGACCGATTCTAATTAAGAACTGATTAGACAGAGCGCCGATTGTAATTAAAATTTCGTTAATTGGTTGGGGAGTTAGAATAGTCTAGGGGAGCTTATTACTTGCTACAAAGTTGCCCTGATAGGTCCAGTTTCTCAAATAGCTTGCTAATGGCTAATATAAACTAGAAACATAAAGCTATAACCAATTTCATCATTTAACTTCCTCAGTAAATTTTACAAATGCTCTTGTAAATCACTAATCACAGATTAATACATTTTAAACGATATATATCTTTACTTATTCTCACTTAGAAAATAACTTTATTTTTGCTGACTAACTTTATTTTAACTATGCCCATTGGCATTAAAAATAAAAAGATTATTTTCACCGATTTACCATTTAAAAAATGCCTTAATATCGGTTTTAAACCACTGAAATATGGTTCATATTCACTGTTTTATTTATTACGTTATGATTTCCTATCTTATAATAAACATTATTGTGCCCTATTTCGGCAGGGTTTCTTTTAATTTAATTTTATACTTATTCGTACTTCTTATAATTGTTCCTAGTTTTAAACCCCCACCTCTTTTAATTAGAACTACTAGCGCCCTTAGTTGCTTGTTCTCCCGCACTTTAGGCAGTTGGACCTTTTTTAAAAGAGGTAGTCCAATTTGAGCCGTGGTGATGATAAGAGCTTCAGTTACAACGATGTTTCAAGTGGTAGCCACAGATCTACATTTATCTATTTTATGTGTATGAAGATTTGTACAGGTATTTTTTATTCCTTTTTGTTCCTTTTACACCATTACCTTTTCTCCTATTACTATTAAAAACCTGCTACTTTTCTTCACACATGTGAACCTGGTAGAGAAACCACTCAGGTATCATCTAACCTTTTTTTTCTTTGAATTGCTCCGCCTTATGCTGCTTTTACTAATTGTTTACATTATTTCTACCTTTAGTCGGCTACCACAAAATGTACACATTCAAATTTTTACCATCTACAATTTAGATTATAGAAGATACAGATATTCAGGTGAGCTGATCTTTTTCTTACCCTTTTTCCTTTCAGTTTATTACTTTATAATTAATTTTCAGCCTAAATTTATCTCTTTTATTACAACATTTCTATGGTCTTCCATTCTATGCGACGAAACTCCAATTAAGTATATTAAATTCAATTGGATACGTAAACTCGACAGAGAAAATTTAAATGATCGCGTACTTAAATTTTTTTTTTCTCTTACAATTATAGAAATTTAAATAAAATATGTCATTATGAATTAAAATTTAAATTATTTTGTCTGATCGATTTGAAGTAATAATACCATCATTTATGTGTATGGTTTATAGCTTTTTGAAACAAATGATTCACAACAAAGCCTTAATTCTCTTAATACCATAAAAGCTAAGGTGTTAAATGGTTTTATTTCAGTTGGTAGTATGAGTATATTTACTACCAACATTAATTTTGTTTATT
Organism: Arma custos; assembly: GCA_037127475.1. Lineage (NCBI taxonomy): Eukaryota > Metazoa > Arthropoda > Insecta > Hemiptera > Pentatomidae > Arma > Arma custos. The sequence goes on from CM073760.1 coordinate 42,567,057, forward strand.
CGTTTATTGTTACTTTATGGTGTTGTTGCTAATCAGACTATGGGAGCACTAAATTTTGCCTATCCAGATATAATTAGGATAGAAATCTTTAACGAATACCTGACACTGAACAGGTTCTGGCTCTCCATGTTACGGCCCTTCCGAAGGACGGCATAACTAAGGATTCTTTACTCCCATTAAAAACTCCTAAGGCCACCTACCGCGCTGCGAACCCGCATTCTATAGTTTAGAGGGTTATGCTGACCACTGGACCACAGGCCATCCTAATCTTCAATTTTATGTGATTTGCTACAATATACATCATGAATTATTTTTAATAATCATAAAAAGAAAATTATCTTAAACTGAAGATGTTGAAAATAATTTTAATCATGACATTTATATGTGTACTTTGTAGCACCTACAGATATATCCGTAGTTAGGGTTGCCAGGTCGCCAAACCTAATAGCCGAACAGACCAGCCAGTTTGCCCGAACGTTTGGGTAAAAAAGCCGGACACCTTACATTATTGAGGATTTTTTCCTCAGTATTAATAGGTACGAAGAGTGATATATGAAATATGTTAGTATATATGAAATATGTTAGAGTGATATAAGAAACAATTGAACTTAAAACCTCAACTAAAGGTTGATTTTGTTCATACGTGAATAGGCATAAACAAAAAATAGAAAGTTTTTGTATACGTTTATAATATTTTATGAACAAATAAAGGTTATTATTATTATTATTATTATTAATAATAGGTACGACAAAAATGTTTTATGTAAAATCAAGCTTTTTTGAATATTATATATATTATAAATTTGGTTAAATTCTAATGAAAAATAAATAAAAAATAATTAAATAAAAAAATAATACAAGCCGGACACCATTTATTTTGACCGGAGATGCAATCAAAAAGCCTAACTATGCCCTGCTTTATCCGGACGCTTGGGAACCCTATCCGTATTGGTCACATATCAGTTACAGTTTGAGATCTGTTGTAGGCGAACCAGAAGAATGCACTACAACATTATCTAGTAGTTAGCATAAACCTAGTTCTTAATAGGCGCTATCTTGTAGTGTCCATCGCATTGCACGATCCGTCAAAAATAAAGGAATAGGTCGTAAATAAAGGAGTAACAAGATTGAAGCTTTTGAGTGAATCGAGAATGGGCGGGGAGACCTCACGTGTTGCCGAAGAGAGCGGAGAATTGATCAACGACTCAGGCTACTTATACAGCATGACGAATCCAAGCTGCTAATGCACTGAGACCATTCCTTAAAGGATGACAAGCCTCCCATTTGAGTTGAGTGGATAATGGTGTAAATTGCAATCTACCTCCTCGCTCGCTGTATTAATTAGACTTCTCCTTCTTAAAACAAACTTGTCCCCTTGTAAAGGGCACTTACACAGGATCAATGCCTGTACCGCTCTCTCCCGCGGTCTGGGTTCGAGTCCACAAGCGACGTGAGAGATTCCAAATTGTTAGGGGAAACGCTCGAACATGCTCTCGCCATTTCCATAAAAAGCATGGATGCCTCTGGCTCTCATGTTGTTACATTAATTGCAACATTAACATAATTCGAATTAATCGCAAAGACTTTCTTTTATGGACCACAGGAGGAGGCTGTTCAGAGGAGTATTTGTCCATTATGGTACTCTAATCCAATCTGAAAATGAGACTCATGGTTTAGTTGCCACCATTTTCGGATTATTTTTTAAGGAAATTATTAAGAAAAAACGAAAACGTTTGGAGCGTGGGTACTTGTTTCCCAGATTGCCTCCTTGGTGGTGGGGGGGGGAGTAGTCAAAGCCTCCTCTCATTCTGTCATTTCTGCATTATTTACGTCTATAATACAATAAATCTTATATGTCCCTCACCATTTGTTACCAATATATAAGTAAAAATCAATAAGTAAAAAAAAAACAATAACCTAGGATATTTAACCTAGCCAATATTCAGTATTAGAATCCGGCATAATTTCCTCTTCCTTATTATTAAATATAATGAAGGTTACATTAGGCTTGTCATAAAACAGGTAATTGTGCCAGTTGAAATTACTCATCTATAATCACTCATTAATGGCAATGTTCGTCATTCTGAAATAGGCTATCATTCTGTTTTTTTGAGGAATATTTTCAAGACAATTTTTTTCAAAACCTTTCCAATTTTGGATAGCAAAATGTATTGCATAGTGACATAGAAATGAAATTTTGAATCGGTAAATGTGGTACATCATAACAGTGATCATCAATTACACTTGGTCAGGGTCCATTTTGGATTTTCCACCGCGGGCTGGACAGTTCTCCTTGCTATTTCCGTGCTTTAAACAAAATAAATTTGTAACAGTAACCTAAAAATTGATATTGTATGTATCATATTTAATATTTAGCAGTAGTGCAATTTTCGAACCACTTTTGCATGCAGACTAGAACTATTATCAAAGAAAGACCTTTTATAGGGGCAACCAGGGTAATAAGCTTTAACAAACTTTAACACAGAAATAAATTGTTTATTCAGATTTTTAACTACATCCGAGGGGAGGCCGGTGCGTACTCGTTACAATCGAATACTGATATTCAACCTCGCTAAACTCAGTGCAGCGTGATGCAGTGTGAATAAAAGCTGGTCTTAATTTTGAAGTAGTAGATTATCATCCGCAATGTACGTTATAAATTTTTTATTAGTATGTAAATACAGTTTTTACTGCATTTACTTACTACTTAAAAATTGCAACATCTCACACCTCACAACAGATCAATCTTTCAAGAAATATTTCCAAGCAAACATCGTATATCTGTATGCCTTGACTTTATCTTCTTTGAACTACACAACCTCAGAGGGCGTTGTATAATGCCCTAAATGTGCACGTTGTCAGCATTCACAGTTACTTTTACAACCTCATCTCACAAAACTAAGTCACCCCAAGTTGTTACCAACAACCGTTCACATTGTAGTTTCGAATTTTGGCGGTTTTACACGTGAACAGTTAAAAATATATTTAAAAAAAGGATAATTGCCACTTGTGGCATGTCTTTAATAAGCATAAAACAATTTAAAGATAGATTTTTCTTCTGAAAATAATTAAATAATTTAATTGACCAAGAAATCGAGTCGAACGAACGAAGAACCAAAAACTTGTGATGTGGTGATTATCACTCTGACCAAGCTTTTGTATAACTAATGAGTCAACATTAGCTTTTTAATTTATTGGTTATTTAAATTAATTTATTCAGGTATTTTTCTTGAAATACCCAATAGTAATCATATATATTATACTAGTAGATGCTACTAAAATGAAGTGGTAATTTTTGATAATTCAGCTAGTTCTTTATTCCTTTTAATGTAGAGTTCCAATGATACAATACATGTAAATCGAATCCACACTACAGCAAGAAATAGCGTTTATCTAAGATTAATTTAATTTTTAACTCATTAATATATTTATTATTTAAATTAGTAAGTTAAATTTGATTTATCTGTTTCTCGTTATTTCTACTTCTATTGTTTCTTCTTGACGTTGTATATTTTATATTAATACTATATATTTTTTATTAATACTCATAAAGCTAATCGACTATAAGCCCTTTTTATGGCAGCTTTTATTGTTTTATTTTTCAATAAAAAATTACGTTAATGTTTAGTTAGGTAGATAACGGTAAATAAACTGTAATTATTTAAGGGAAGAAGTAGGTAATACTTCTTAAATTAACCTCGCTCTGGGACATTTAGGTAGTCGCGAGTAATAAGCGCCGACTATAAAGAACTTTAATTACGTCATTACTTAATTAATTCTTTTTAATTAAATCGTAAATATTCTTAAACGTTATTAGGCACCGGGAGGATTGTCGGGTAAGTGTCATTTAAAAATATCATAAAGCCTTTAATTAGTAACTCTTAAATTACTAATGATTTAATACTATCGGCTCTATATTAGGTTTGTTAATTTAACTTCAGAAAATAGAGCTGTCTTGTAAGATTAATGAATTGCAATCCCGTAGAAATTTTAATATTAATTTATCAGAGATGGAATTTGTAGAGATTGGATTGAAGATAACGAAAGAGATTATTAAACGAATTTCGACAAACTATTTACTATGTTGAACAGTGGATTCAAATTTTTACAAAACTTTCCATATCTTTAGTTTATAGAAATAATGAAAATAAAATTAATAATTGCCAATATTATTTTTATTTTAGTAGGAGTCTATTTCTTTTTTTTTTTAGAGTTCTATATGAAACTCCGATGTCCATGCAATTTCTTGTATATAAATATTGAAATCAAATGATTAACAGCCGATATTATTATTATTTCAGTTTGGAGATAATTTTTTTTTTTTTAGTTGTATAGGGAACACTAATGTTTGAAATTTCTGGAGAAGAGTTTAGAGGTGTACTCGTAAGTTGGATATGGAGATGTATTAAACATGTGTTATTATTATATTTTTCAAATTATGGGATAAAGTAGTTACGATAATAATGATACAAGGCTCAAATGCCATGATAGTAACATCAAACCTTCTCATATCAGAACCTATTGAGAACAATTCAATGAATAATATTTTGTAAGCTATTTTGTCACTGAAAGTTGTTGTTACAGTGGATTTAGATTGTAAAAAACTTTTCGTCTTTGTTTTTATAGAAATACTAGCTTTTGCCCTAGGCTTCGCTCGCGTGGAATTTGGTCTGCCACACAAAGTTTCGTGACAGATCATTTTAAATAAATAATTTTTTTTTAACTATAAGTTACTCGTACATCCAAAATTTCAGATGTCTAACTTCAAAATTGACGGATTCTATACAATATTTGAACCCCTGTTATATTAAAGGGGAAACCCGTGGGGGTGGAACTATCCGAATTTATTTCAAATTATACATAGAACCTATCTGCAAATTTCAAGATGCTAAGTTCTTGATTTGGCTTTAATTATGTACTATAATGGATTCTCCACCGAACACATAAACCTGTCTTGGGGGCACGTGCCCTCCCTAAATCTGCCCTTGCTGTAGCCTATGTGTTATAAAGATGTATAACCTATATTACTGTAAAGTTCCATCCAAATCCGTTCAGTAGTTTTTGCGTGAAAGAGATTTTGGGGTTACTTTGCTCCATTTTGTTTAATTTATTGAGTTTAATGTGCATAAACTGCATTTTTTGGCGTATTTTGAGTTCTATTGTGACTTTTGTTTTTCTTTAGTATATTTTTTATCAAACTGCTGAAGATAAAGATTACAATTGGTAATGTGTAAAATATATTAAAGATTTAAAATTGGAGGAATGTTACCCACAGGGTCGGAAGACTTTGCGCCAACTGATAAACACGGTCAGAATAATCTCATTTTGTCTTCTGGAGCAAAGTATTCTTGCTTAAAAGAAAAGGGAAAGTTAAAGAACCCAATTGATGCTACAACAAATTTTTATTTTAAGAAAATGATGCTGATTAGATAAATATTTCTGAATAAACTTGATAATGCTATATACTTCAAGACAAAATGTATGAAAATAACACATAAAACAATATACACATGTTGTTAAATATCATTAAATTTAAGTAAAATGTATATAGTGTAAAATTAAATCAATTCCTTAACTTCAAAAATTTTTCTAGTTTTTGAAATAACTTTCGGTTCTTTAATTTCACCCAAAACATCTTTCCAGTCGTAATCTATTACATCTTCTTTCTCTGGCCACTTCCATGATTTCAGGCTTTTGACCATGGTTGAAACTCTGGCAGGTCTTCGCCGTAATTGAGAATCTTTCCAGGATACATTTCTCCGTCATACATCACAACACAATAACTTCCAGGTGCCTTGACAACAGGCTTAAAAAATATAGGATTTTCTTGAACGATCATTTCTTCATGGTTACTCATTTCTTCTTCAGCCAATTTCCTTTAGTAAGATAAAAGGTCATCATCAGATTCATCTTGTAGAACCAAATCTGCTTCGTCTGTATCACTTCCAATTCTACATCCTCTTCTTCTGTTACACTGGCTAAGAATATGAGAGGAAGTGGTTAAATCGGAATTCACATCAGACACAGAAATACTTGTACCCGGTAGTACATTTATCTATAGTATTTTCTTCAATTACACTGAATATAGGCTGCTTTCCAGGTTTTTGTGTGTGCTTACCTGCTAATTTATATATAATAGTGCGTTGTGGTATTTTGAACTTAAATGCAGCTTCTCTTTGACTTATCGCCTTATTTCTTATGGCTGCTAAACACATTTCAAGTTTGGCTTTATCATAATTTCTATATCCCCTAGATCCCAATTTTCTTATATATTTACGAGGCATCCCGTTCTGTAAATTAAAGGATAACAATGTTTATTATCAAAGAAAATCATTTAAGATAAGGAAGAAGTAATTCAAAGTTTTTAATGGAATGTGAAATGTTGAGGTTACTTTGCTCCAGTCAAAATGATGGAGCAATGTCACCCCACAATATGGCGCAAAGTTACCCCAACCATTAAAAATATCATTTATCACTTTAACATTGAATATAAATTAATTCCAATAAATTAAAAGTAATAAGTATACAATTTTATATACAATTGAGCTATCACTTACCTTCTTAAACAGATACTAAAGGTGTCGTCAACAAAAGTAAAAAGACAAAATTTAGAGCTGCAACTGTACTTTAATTTACAAAGCAGGTAAATCAGTAATGAATCGATCTCTAGCTCTGCGTTATTCCTAAGAGTTACCTTTTTATAGCTGTAGATATACGAAAAATAAAAATAACTTACAATACAAATAAAAATTAGTTGTATGTCTAATTTAAATGACGTAACGATAATCTTTCTTACTTTTTGGAGCAACTGACGGTATGTACTAGATTTAAAATAAATAAGATTTTATAAATAATGAAATCTGTAAAGTACAGGAAAAAAAAATTTAGAATTGGTTTACTGTGTACCAAAAAATCTAAAAACTTATTTTTTAACTTTTTACTATTTTTTGAAAATTTTCTTTGTATTATTACTCTGTTCTGTTTTATAGAAAGCATAATAACGATTTTATATCATCTAACTGTTTTTGAAATAAATGTTTATACATTTTTTAATGATGTATTTGCATTTTACCTTACTTTGCACGGATTGCAGGGTGTTAAATCCGGTAATCACAATAAAAATTTTCCGAGGAGCGAGCTGCAAACCCGCTGTGCAATGTTCTTATATATGTGAATTCACTTACGAATTGGGTGATTTCCATAGTAAAGATGTGTTTTTTTAAAATTAAAAATAACCAATATTTTAAAAGAATCGCTTCTGGAGCCCGAGTTCGAAAAAAATCTTCGTCTCGAATGGATTAACAAACATTTCGAAGTACATGTGTTAATATAGCCTAAACAGGAGGTGTAAGTCGGCTATTTAATATATACGCAGTCACATACTTTCCTCTCCTCTTGTTAATACAGGAATATCAAAAATTGAAACACTTATCATTTAATATTACTTATTAGTCGGCAATAAAATTATTTTCATAATAATAAAAATATTAAAAGAGATCGGAGGGGATGCGTGCCAAGCGATGCTGGGCGGAGAGATAGCACATCCACTAATGATTCATCCGGAGTACCTCAAAGTTGGGTGAAACTAACAGAATAAATGTAAAAAAGGAAACATATGACAAGTTAAAACTTAATAAAACAATGCATTTTGTTTATACAATTAATTTAAGTAACCAAGATGTCAGATGTAAACATTGAAATATGGTCAAGGGCATAACATTCCGAATCCAATCTCCAGTTGTTTACAGAAAAATGTTTTCAGAAGCACTCCTTCAACGTCAAATACATTGGAAGGAGCTGAAAGTCAGTGGAATCGATTTAGGAAGGTCGTAAGGTACGGAGGCTGGTTGAGGTCATGACGTGTGGGGGGTCGCATGTGGCCAGTGTAAACAGTCGTCATGGCAACCAGCCTTCGGACCCGGCGCTAATGGATTTCTTATCCCTCCCTCCCTCACTCTGTCTCTCTCACTCCCACACATTCCCCATCTCTCCTCCTCACTCGGACTTTTGAGAGCTTTAATATTCGGGGCCGACACCTCGACGGAGGCACATTCCCTCAAACTATATTAAATAAAAGGAGAGAGAGAGAGCTCTCTGGCGGACCCTTTGCCCCCAGAGATCCCCTCCTCCTTTACCCGAAGGAACCTTAAAAGCTTGATACATAATTTATGTGGGCGGGAAGACACTCTTAGCTTCTGTTTATAGGAGGCTAAGAACTCTTTTTCAAATGTTAGAGGAGCGAAGGCCACATTTTCGGATTTATATGCCCCCCCCCAACATCTACCTGCCCCCCCCCCAACATCTTCCTGCCACTGCTCCGCCAACTTCCCTTCTATTCCTTATTCATCTCTTTCCTCTTTTCACTTTGCAAATTGCTATACCGATCTTCACGTAGATTCTTCCTCCCACACAATATCCTAATTAAATATATATATAAATAAACTCCTAGATTCTGTTAATATTCTTTTTAGTAGCTAGATGAATTTAATGGACGAGAAATACATATATACATACATTATTGTATAATAAAAGCATGTGTTCCGTCATTAGATCACATTTCATCAGGAAAAATCCGATCATTCGTTTTCTGAGTTTAGAATAGAATAGAAAAGAAACTTTATTCTTGGTCCTATGTCAGTTTAGAATAACAAACATGAACAGAAAAAGAAACATAATATATATCTGGCTAGAAGGCTACATAATTTTCTCTCATTATTGTTTTTTGTTTTGCTTTTCATAAAATTTATATATATATATATATATATATATATATATATATATATATATATATATATATATATATATATAATACATATAATATAATAGATAGAAAAATTGATAGTTGCGTAATAAGTAATTATCAGTTGTTTCTATGTATTCAATGTATAGATACATTACATTACACAACAGCTAGTCTCCATGCGAACAACTTGATAAACCTCAAGGATAATGAAAATATGTATGGTAACGATGTAACAGACAATAAAATAATATCGTGTTTTGAAAGGATAACCCAAGGACACAACAGCAAGCTTTTGTTAACACTAATTTGGTGAGGCCTAACTAATTGGACAGATGTTTTTCAAAGGCATTACATCTTTGATTTATGATTGCCAATTTCAAATACTACGTAGCTCTGTATATTCTTATATATTTATATTATTTAAAAGTAGGTGTTTACATTTAAAAAAAAAAAAAAACATATTTTTGATTCTTTATTGTTAATATAAAATATTGAGCTATGGAACTACTTAACAGTTTAATATTGGAGTATTTCATTACCAGGGGATAAGTGTCTGTGTCAATACATTTCCTGGATGAATGGACTGTTTGCGTTTCTGTTTAATTTTATTTTAATTTGCATCAAAAATGAATTAATTTACTATCATCTAAATCAGGGTGATAAAAAATGTTACATTTTTATTTTTTAATTACCATTAAATTATATATGTTAAGTATATGGAACTTAAAAAATGTATATAGTAACTCGAAGCTTATTTAGTTAAACTATCTAAATATCGAAGGATCCAACAATTACATATATACATTCTATTCATCGAAAATTGTTAGGATTTTATTATTTGCCCAATCATGCAGTTATAATTTTGTTAGTGAATAAAAGCTTAGGGTATTTTTAAAAACAGTATAGAATCACCTGAATCTTTATACTTGAATTAATTAATAAATCAATGCAATTATCGTTTTTATACATAAGAAATTGAAGTAACGTGAATATTTAGCGTGCAGTTGGAATAGCAATTGGAAGAAATACAATACTGTACTGAGGCCAAAATCCTTCAAGGTAGTCCCAGAATTAGTTTAAAAAAACACATTAAAAACTAGGTTAACTCACTCATTTCAAAGTTAAATGGGTAATTAAAATTCATATAAATATCTTACATGGATATCAGTTTTATAACGTTGTCGTGCTTAAAGAAATTATCAATAAGGTAAATATGGTTATAAAATTAATACAAAGTGTCTATCTGTGTGTTTAGTATAAAATCGATTATTTTTAGAACAAGTTTAATTGTAAACGTTTGATTATATTATTAAAAATCTAGGGGTTTGATGAGCTATATTATCCCTGCACAAATGAATACCTTAGAGCTTAATTCCTAATTACACTTAGCCTATTCGAAACTGAAGCTGGCAGCGTTCTCAACAAGCTTTTAAAAAGGAACTAATTGCTGTTCAAATGAAGAAATATTACCTGCCATCTTGAAGGGGCATACATTGAAGCAGCTCTGGGACAAAATTACAGAAATAGCTTTAATTATGAAGGAGACAAGAGTTTTCACAAGCAGAGATAAATTTAGAACTCATTACAATGACAAGGCCTTCCTAATTGAAATTACTCTTTCCAAATACATAATATGAAAGCAAATACTTACTAATTAAGGGAAAGCATGTATATTCCCTTATATTTCATACACATTACATACCTCTCCTCGCTTTCAAACAGGAATATCCAAAATTGAAATGTACATTTTTTTAATATAAAGATACTGACTCAGATTAACAATAATAAAAAATTAGTGTAAACTATTTTTCGAAGGTAAAAAATATGGAATGAAATCCAAGCTTATTTCTCCTCCACCATTTTTGAACAATTCTTTTTATAAATTCATATGTTTTTCTTTCCTCTTCTCATTTTGCAAACTACTATAATGATATTCAAGTAGTTTATTCATTAATCAAACCATATGATGTGCTGAACATGCTGAATACAAAATATCAATCATAAACTGCGCAAAAGTGAATGGGGACACCGCTAATTTTGTAGTATTTACTTTGCCTAGCATTTTAATATTATTTTTATTATAAAAATCATTAATATTTATTATAAATTATACTTCATTAAATATTAACATAGTTAGTTATTAAATATATAATAATATAAATGCTAGATAAATTATATACTACAATAATTGACGTATTAATTCGTATAGATTTTATTTTCATTTTTAGCGCTATTATCATCATTAAGTTCACCAATAGTTAGTTCATTTGTACTTTCAAATATTTCATAAAACAAGACATTTAACTATGGCAAATAAAATCTTTTAGGGGAAACGAAAAGTTCAATCAGTTGTTGATGTTTTAATTAATTATTAGTAGCAATTGCACAAACGACTTTTTAGATAAATATAATTATTCTTATATCGATGGAATTCTAACCTTAAAACTTAAAATTAATTTTAAAAAAAATTGTGACTCATGCGATGGGCACTAGGTGTCGCCAGTCTCGAGCATGTTGCTGACGCGAAGATACAAGTTTATCCCCTACCAAAAGTCGCTAAACGCGGATAAAGCAGTTTTTACTTTTAAAAAAATTGGATGTTTACTTATAATTGTTATCTGAAATTATTAACTATTGGAGAGACGAAAGAGAGCCACGTGACGGTGGAAGTGCTGAGTTAGTATCGAACTAGGGCCGCCTGTCACAATAAATAAGTGGCTGGAGAGATCTCAATAGAGAGCTGAGTGGGGCGCTCGAACGCAGCGCTCTCGAGCTAAAAGCCGTTGGAACACAACTCGGCCAATCCCGGGACAGATATGGATCATAAAGATAAAAAGCCAGCCCTCAGGGTTATGCTCTAAGAGCTCCTCCTTCTCGACTCCTTGCGAATAAAAGCGGCGATATTCCGACAGCCAGATCTCGTCAGGATAACTGCCGTACCAGAGGATCTTTGGTCTTGTTTGCTGCATGGATTTCGATTTGCTATGGTTCTAGACTATGTATATTTTTACTAGGGGAGTATATCTTTAAAAACAATGAAAATAAAAAGAACCGAAACACCTTATTTAATAAAGAAATGTGTTTATCACGAGGAAAAATGGTAAAATATGTGCACGATAGAATAGTTTTTATTATGACCATATTTTAAGAGATTTACAACTAATGAATCCACGGATGGATGGAGAGTCTAGGTTTGTTGATTTCATATCTACTTATTATTGCTTCCATCAATCCGAAAATCTAGGCTTTAGTAAAAAAAAAAAAATGCTAATAAAAAATGCTGTTTCTTGGTCAGCGGTTGTGCCTGTCCTACAGATAGCTATTTCTAGTTATCAAATAGTATCATACATTCATAAAAATTGTAAAAAATTACTGTAATCATCTTACCCCCAAGATGATAAAATATTGTGTTGATACTTTTGCAGAAGTGCATACCTGAAACAGAAATAAATTATTAGATTCAAAATTTAATAAGATAAAAGGTATTCATATAATGCACACACACACACACACACACACACATTCACATATGTAAATAAACTTGCACCACAACAACCCATGAATGATCTTAGGTTCTATATGAGTTAGAGACTGTACTGTTCCTTTAACAAAGGTTGTGCAGGAAGATGGTTTGTCCTACTTAACGCTCAACCGTCAGATTATCCCTCTATTAGGGGTACTTTAATTGACACTTTATAGAGGCTGGGTGAGCCCTAGGAGGGATAGATCCCGTAGTATTCATCTTCGGCCACTAACAGATTAAATAAAAGTTTGCCAAGCAGCGGGATTTGACCCCTTTGGGATGAGAACTCAGCTCTCAACCACGACCCACTCTCTCCCCAGTAAACAAAAATTGAAATATGGGACGATTTGTAATTATTCACAAAATTTTAAGTACTTTTCATTATAGTAATACTAAAGCTGTGCTCCGGAGGTAGAGGCAAAATAGATAATATTTTAGCATATTGCCAAAAATTAATACTATGTTCAATTAATCGAAATACCTATGAATACCAAAAAGAATGTAAACAATTTTCATTTTAATTAATGAAGAAACAAATTTTAGTTCAAAGTTATGGATAATTGGATCTCCTGAACAATAACTAAAATTTCAAAATGCGTCCATTACTTCCGGGTTACAGAATTTTGGACTGAAAATAGACTAAATTACAATAATTTAACTATTATTATTTTTAAACTTTACAGTTTCATATTTTCTCTCGTTATTTTCTCCATTCCCCAGCAGGGTCGAAAAACATCCTAAGAAATTAATTCACTTGAGTATTCATAAAAGGTTTTATCTTTAATCAAGGATGAAGATGTAAGTGCATGAAAAGGTATTCGATATAACCTCCGCAAGTTAAATTAAAAAAGTTAATTTGAGCTTTCATTTGAATATTAATTACCTTCCTCTATTTTAAATTAGTTTATTTTACTTCCCCCTGCCTCTTTCTCTCTTTTTCTTTCCTTTTTTTTCTCTCCCTCTCTCACTCTCTCAGTTGGTTAAATGAGAAACTGCATTTTCGTGAGGTTAGTTAGTTACTTTGGGAAAGTTAATTATCTTATAGTTTAGGACCAGCTTTAATTAAACTCGTTGGAAGATCAGTTTTATTTGATGTTGAATCTTCACCGGAACTCCCGTCTCCTCATTCGCATGTTCTCAGGGGGCGGATTTATGCAAATTCTTATTATTATAAAATATAAGTAAAGCAAAAAAATATTTAACAAGATAAATACATTATTCGTTTTGAATAAAATTCATTTTTTATTCGTTAGAATTATTACACAATCTAAAACAAATTAACAATACTTATGTTTAAGATAGCTCTGAAATAAATTCATATACTGAAATAAATTGCTTTTCTGAATTTGATTTTTCAAAATTTAAATCGCTATCTGTTCCGCAGGTTGTCGCTTCGAATAGATTTACAACAAATTTTAGCTGTTTATTTGTGTAATTTTTAATATTTTCCAAAAACACAAATTATCAAGAGCTCTAGTATGGAAAAGAGAATGTAGTTATGGATAATGAGTAGATTTCTGTAATAATTTCATCAAAAAAAAAAAGTTTAAACTAACATTTCGAAGTATAGACGATATGTTTGCTAAAACGTTAATTTTAAGATAAAATGATTACCAAAGTATACAAATATCCCATAATTACATACTCTTTTCCATACTAAAGTTTATGGTAACTTGTATTTTTGGAAAATATTACGAATGAAAAGTTAAAACTTGTTGAGACTCAAGTCGAAACGACGAAAAAACATCTGCCAAATAATTACATATTGACTTTTTCTTCTTTAGAATTATTATACAATAAAAAAACTAAATGACACATATTACAATATCATGCACGATATTTACTTAAAAATTATTAAGTTTAAAACCGCTATGAATTAATTAATATATTAGGATTCATCAATATATTTTAAGTAATACCTAATATCTTAATACATATTATAGATTTATTTATATACAATAAATAAAAGTCAAGGGACGAAATTGACTAGTCATAATTTGAAATTCTACTAGCATTTTGTATGAAATTTCTAATTCTAGTTCTTTATTAAATTAGTTGGTATTACTCATTTTAAAAGTAAATAAGTTTTAGCAATACCATCTTCATAATATGAAATATGTAGGTTTCACTTAGGTGTCCCAAAATTATTTAAAAAAATGTCTCAAAAATTGGAATTTTAGATAATTTCTGTTGAGAAGTCCGTTGAAGTTTATTATTTTTATTCGCACATTTTACTTTAATCACAAAATTGACATTTCACTTAATAAAACATAAAAAGAGTACTATAAAACCTAGTTACATGTTCAAATCTAGTGTACTAATTAAAGTTGTCTGCAAACTGAACTTTTAATTAGAACAAGGGCATGGATGTTTGTGGAGTGGTTCTGAGAAAGTAAAAAAATAATTAAAGTAGTAAAAAAAAAGAGAATCAAACGCTCTTAATTATTTTTTTAGTTTTTGTATGGGAAGCAATGACGACTGACTCTTTGCAGTCACACTGTGAACATGTGTGGCCGGAAGTTTGTCAACGGAATAAATATTTTTACAACATGGGGTTTCTTTCCCCTTCAACAACATTCAATTCACCAGCACTATTCAGAAATATTTTTTTGCAACATGTCGTCCTGTTTTTATTTGTCTGAAAGAATAATAATGAATTTATATTTTTATTGTAATGAAAATGTAATATATTTGAAACATAATAGAAAGAGAGGGGTTTTACAAAACTATTTCAGCATTATGGTATTTTTAGCCAATCTAATTGGTCAATGATACATTTCTTTTAATTGGTAACATGCGTACCTAAAATATAATTGATCTTTACAGGAATCACACCAAAATTTCAAGTTATCTTACAACATTAAAATTGCAAAATACCAGCATTTCCTTTTCAATATTGTCGTAAATAAAAATAATTTTATTACTTATTGATTCGATAATCGATTTACATCTTCTTTTAAATGTTTCTATTCATCTATGCTTTGAAACCTCAATCTCTTGATGAAATGTTACCAATATATATATCTACAGCCCCGGTGAATAAGTGGTTAAGTCAGATTTTGCCCAGAGAGAGTTAACTGCTTTCAGTTGACCGGAATCGTATCATTCTCGTAGTTTTTGGCTTGAAATGGAGTTGTAGTATAAAAAATAACTCCTTTTGAAGCCAATGCCTATACATTATATAGTAGATATATATATTTCCCTTCTTTTCTTTTTATTTTCTTTTAATGAAAATTTAAAACTTGATGGGACTTAACACGAAGCGACAATCTGCGAAATTATTGTAGCCTTTATGCCATCAAGAATAATCACATCTTCTATACGGTAAAAACACATAACGGAATAAAATAAAACATAATAAAATTTGAGTTTTATCCAATAAATTATATCGTTAAGATTATTTTCCTCTTGTTACATAATTTTTGTTAGAATAATTTTTCTACATTTATTTGTATATCATTTTCATTGTAATATATAATGATATTGAAGAAGTAAGACTAACCCGTGTGAAAGCCGTGGACATTTGACTCTTAAAGACCGTTGCTTCACTCGCGGGTTTCAAATGTCTGTCGTCGCTCGCTACTGACCTGCTTCACGGCTACCACTTGTTGGCAAGGAGTAAGTCTGTCCGGAGCGTAATCAATTACACGCTAGTTTCACAAACCCAGATCTGTGAAACATCTCTTACTTAACTCTTTACGGGAGTTTTTTTCCTTCTTACTTGAAGGCTTCAAGGAGTAGAAACCTGGATTTCATCCTTGAATCCAGAGTGGATTACACGTTTCGGTGTTCATTTGAAAAACAACTTTGTAGGAAATGCATCTTGGCATGTGCGATACAATATGTAGTTATTTACTATTGCTGCCTATAGTTTATAAAACAGGAACGTTATTAAAACCCAAGATCTGTAGATGTTAGTTTTGGCGGCTTTCCAATAATGTTTCATTAAAATGCGATCATTTTATATTCGTACTATATATATATATATATATATATATATATATATATATATATATATATATATATATATATATATATATATATATAACTTAAAAGCTTCGGCACATAAAACATAAAAAAAAAGAGAAGTTTAGGAGAATAATAACACGCATGAAGTCTAGTTAAACACTGCTTTATTCAAGTTACAATGCTCTATTTATCGTATTTACATTGTTGACATTCACTGTTTAGGATTAGTGCCTATACTGGTGTATGTCTTATCTTAACTCCCCCCTGCCAGTTTACGAACATTCTCGTAAACTCGAAAAACAGAAACAAAACATAAGAGTACCAAAAGTAATAAAAAGAAAATTAAATACAATATCTTCCAATCAAGAAATCTAGCACTTATAAAACACAACAGAAAAGAAATCTTACACTATGTACAAGAGCTCAATTAGCACTTTAACTTAACGTCATCATCTTCTTCTGACCCACTATAACATACACCTACAAATACAAAGTAATAATAACACTAAGAAGAAAAAGAGAGAAGAAAAAAAAAATTACATAGAACAGTAATCGTACATATTTACAGTCTCCTGTCTCCAGCTGGAATTTTCAGCTGCTCAATATGCACCGTTCTACGTTTTCTGGGCTCTGCCAGACTCTGAACGGTGACCAGATTGTGCTCCCTAATCGCGATCACTTTGAATGGCCCCTCGTACCTGAGTACCTCCTTTGCGCGATTTGACACGATCTTTCTGTACACAATATCGCCTATCCTAAGGGTCCCCATGATATCCTTGACACCGAAATTATCCTTGGCTACTCTCTTACTCTTTTCCGAGACCATTCGTGCGTGCGCTTTTCCCCATACTCGGTCGAGTTTTAATCTGTTCGCGACGAGGCGTTCCGCCACGGTGTCGTCTACGACCGTATCCCGCACATCTCTCCTTCGAGGCCGAAGACCGAACAGGGCTTCAAATGGGGAAAACCCGGTGGCCATGTGGATCGAATGATTGTACGCCGCTACAGCGCGGGGCATAGCCACATCTGCCTCCAGACCCTTGTCGGCATTAAAAACTCGCAAATGCTCACCTAGGGTGCTATGTAGACGTTCGATCCCCCCTCTACTCTTCGGATGCCCAGGCGTGTTCCAATGCCATTCAACCCCAAGTTCCTGCATCTCCCTCCGCAATTGGGCATTATCAAATTCCCTTCCCCCGTCCGAGGAAATTCTATCGGGTACTCCGTAGAATTGGAACCAGATTCGAAGGGCCTCACTGACCGCCGCTGCCGACTTCTCCTTCACCGGATGGGCCATAGCTGTCTTACTGAAGACATCCACTATCGTCACCCATTTGAAACCTCTCCAAGTGAATGTGTCAATCTGGAGGTCCGTCACCGGTGCCGTGGGGGTAGTCGTCTCTGTTTGTAGTCCAATCGGAGGATGACGATCATACTTCGCAGTATGACAGACGGTACATTCCCGCACCATTTCTTCCACCGTTCTCCTCATCCCTACCCAATAATATCTACGTTTTAGGGCTGCAATGGTCTCATTAATTCCGCGATGATTCGTTTTACCCTGATGGTACGCCAATGTCACTTCCTTCTGATGCTCAGCATCCCGTAATGTTTCTACCATCAGACGACACCGAATAAACGCTCGGTCCATGCCTGTCTTTTCTTTTCTCCATAGACCCCGAATTTTTTCCCATACTGTCCCGTTCCCGACGTAGAGGTAGTGGGTCGCACCAACTTTAGACGCATCTTTCAAGGCCCTGCATATCTGCTCCTCTTTGACTCCCGGCTGGGACCAGATAGTAACGATACTGTGCTTCTCATACTTGGAACATTCCATTTTCAGAAGTCCTGTCGTCCTGGTTTTCCATATGATCTGTCGATTTTTATCGTTGACTGGCTCGTCCAGCTCTTCCATCTCCGTTGACCTCTCCTCCCCTGATCCGTCCTGGACGGTGGAAACTGCATTGTCACGATTGTCCGTCCCAAGTTCTCCTTCTCCATCTGGCGTCCATTCCCGGATAAATCTCTGCAGCTCTCCCGACGGTTCACCAACCTCCGGTTCTATGGCGTTAATTTGAAGAGCGCGAGATAACCAGTCCGCCACCACGTTTTCCTTACCCGGCTTATAGACCACCTCCATGTTATACTGGCTGAGGATCTCTTTCCACCGCGTGACTCTCGCCGACGACTCTTTTAAATTTCCCACCCACAGAAGGGGACGATGGTCTGTGTGGACCTTGAACCGTTTCCCGAACACGTAGGGCCGGAAGTGTTGGACCGCCCAAACGATGCCTAGTAGCTCGCGCTCCAGGGCACTATACCTAGACTCCGCGTCCGTGAGCCTCCTACTCGCGTACGCAATCGGTCGATCACCCTGCTCACTCTCCTGGGACAGCACGCTCCCCAACGCATACTCACTAGCATCCGTCGTAATGGAGAATGGTTTATTGAAGTCTGGGAACGCCAGAACCGGTTGGGTCTGCAGCTGCTCCATGCACTTCCTAACTTTCGCCTCCATTTCCGGAGTAATCCGAATCGTACGCCCCTTTCGTAGGAGCTCGTTCAGCGAAACGAGATTTTCAGCCATCTCTGGGACGAAACGGCGGTAATAGTTAAGGGTTCCTAACAGTCGCCGAATTCCTTTCACGTCAGTGGGAACTGCCATCTTGGCAATCGCCTCGACCTTCTTTCCGTCCGGACGCACCCCTTCCTCCGATATCGTGTGACCCAGGAAATTAATCTGTTTCCGCCCTATCATAGACTTTTCCCTGGAAAGTTTCAGCCCAAACTGCCTAATGCGCTGAAAGACCTGTCTCAAATCCGCAATATGCTGCGCCTCCGATCTACTAAAAACGAGAAGATCGTCCATGTACACTTGGCACATATTCTCGTCTAGACCACGCAGGAACTCGTCCATTAGCTTTTGGAATGTTATGGGCGCGTTCTTCAGACCAAAGGGCATGCGCGTAAATTCGTAATGCCCCCTTTCGAATGTAAAGGCTGTCTTGCTCTGGTCCCTGGGGTGCATACGTATTTGATGATACCCGGATTTCAGATCTAATGTGGTAAAAATCACCGCCCCGCCTAACCTGTCCAAGATATCATCCAATCTCGGGATGGGGTACTTCTCGTCTAACGTGTTTTCATTCAACTGCCTATAGTCGATCACCACCCTATAGCGGTCCTGAGTCTCACCCTCAATGGACTTTTTCTATACTGCCCATTAGGGGCTATTAAACGGCGACTTACTATCGACGATGATCCCCTGCCGCTTCAGCTCCTCTAGTTCGTCCCGGATGTGGTTTCTCAAGGCCTGTGGGTATCTACGTTCCTTAACGTAGGTAACTTTCTCCGACTTAAGGTTAATTTCATGGAGAGTTTCCCCTGTCACGCTTAGCGGTTCCCCTTCGCGAAAAAAAATGTCCGCATATTCGTCTATCACCCTTGTCCGCCATTCCCTGTCCTGTGTGATCGCTCCCACACACCCCGCGCCCCTCTTCCCTTCCTCAATCGTTTTATACATCTTTTTCCCGATTTTTATACCCCATGCACCCCCTGAATTCCGCAATTTCACACCCAGTTTTCGGAGTAGGTCGCAACCCAGAATTCCCCCGTACTCCCGCGGCATGTCCTCTACCACGTGTAATGTCGCCACTTCACCCTCACGTCCCCATTTATCCAGTGTTAACTCGATTTCACCCTCGACGGTACAGGGACCACTCAAAGTGACCAACTTACACAGGCACTTCCTGAATTCTGGTATACACTTTCTTTTAAATATTATACTTAAACTCTCCTTACTCACTAAACTACAGGAACTCCCCGTATCCACTAAGCATTTCCACCCCTTACAAAATTCAATTATAGGCAACCGCTCACACTTTTTCCCAATAGTATTAACACACAAAAGGTTGCCCCTCCATTTACACCATCCTCATTCCCTGCTTACCTCCTCGTGTCTCCTCCCTGCACTCCGCTGTTTGCGCCTTCCTCCAGGAGCCCCTCTGCTACCGGATTCACTGCTTCTCCTGCCACCAGGTTCGCTGAGCGTTTATTTCCATCGGTTCTCCTCGATCGTGATCTCTCCTTCTTAAGTACGGGCATTGCCTAGCCATGTGCCCCTCGCTATGGCATTCGAAGCAGCGCGTGCGTGGGCACTGGGCCATCAAGTGCCCTGTCTTACCACATTCGTGGCACCTCCTGTCGTCTCTTCTCGAGTTCTTTCTGTCACCAAATTGCCGCTTCTCTCTGATCATCGGCTTCTTTCTAACAAACTCTCCCTCTCTTCTTCTCTCCGGTTCTATCCTTGCTCGATTTCTACCTACCTCGTTTCTGCAATAGGACACTTTACTCCACCCTGGTTCAAGCACTTCTTTTTCCTCCTCGTCCCGGGCACTCGCATCCACCATATCCTGAGCGCATTCTACGAATGATTTATCCCTGGGCAGACCGTCCTTCTTTCCGGTATCCCGAGCCAGTTGTACTTTGAGGACTGTTGTCATGAACAACATCCAAGCTTCCACTGCGCTGGTTTCCATCACTTCACGCAATTTTTCATTTATTTTATTTAGTTTGGCGAGAAGTCCTGCTGCGTATTGGCCATTCGACTGCCCTGTCCTCTTCATCTCTCTAAACATCTGTAACATGTCCTCCTCTGGGGCCCATTGCCCTCCTCCGTAGGCTTTTTTCAACCTCTCCTTAATCACCATCCATGGAGTATCCTCATCGGCTTGGATCAAATTTAGGACACTCCTCTTGACCCGACGTGCTAATGCCACTCGCAATCTTCTCGCGTCTGTTTCCTCCAAAAGATCAGCCGCCTCCTGTGACTGTATGCTGCCCATGATGCCGTCTCCGCCTTTGATGAAGTGGTTGAGCTCACCCACATCTCCGTTGAATTTCTCTAGATCAGAGATCTCTCTCCTAATGTCTTGCGCGTTAGCCTTCCTCAATTTCATTTTCTCCAGCGCATTTGTCTCTTGCGCTATCCGATTAGCTTCTTGCGCGGCTAAGTCCGCCCGCGCCATGGCTAGAGTAGTCGTTGGATACGGCGGGAACTCCGGGTTCTCTTGTTCCGGCTGTTGCGGGTCTAAAGTTAGCGTTGCCGGCCTGAGAATACTTTGACCGTGTTCATTCATGCTGGCACTTGTTGACATATGAATTAATAATAAATAAATAAAACAAGAATAATTCGAAAAAAGGGAAATAAAAAATTTTACGAACTGTTTTTACGTAAAAAAAAAAAAAATCTTCACTAGGAACTGTTAACGAATTCCCGGGTTTCGGCACCACTTAAAAGCTTCGGCACATAAAACATAAAAAAAAAGAGAAGTTTAGGAGAATAATAACACGCATGAAGTCTAGTTAAACACTGCTTTATTCAAGTTACAATGCTCTATTTATCGTATTTACATTGTTGACATTCACTGTTTAGGATTAGTGCCTATACTGGTGTATGTCTTATCTTAACTTATATATATATATATATATATATATATACATTGTATATTCGTGGGTAGGGGAACATATTTTTGCTTAATTATTCGATAAAATTAGGTTTTTGTTTGCCGGTGCAATGTCAAAGTATATTCGCTAATTATACTGTTTAAGAGTTTATGATGCATTTTATTTTTGGTTTCCTAATCCCACAGCAGTGCTAAAAATTATTTGATACTTTAAAAGCAACGATATCAATTTCACGAATTTTTAGATATACCACTTGAAACAGAAGCTGAAAATACTAAAAGAGTTGGTTTTTATTGGACCAATCTAATTTTCGTCGGACCTTTAATTATAAACATGAAATAAAAATTGTGAAATAAAATTCATTCATCTATACCTCAGTCACTGGATGATAAATATTTATTGTTTCGGAATATTAACACCAAAAACATAAAGTGAAATTAAATGATTGAATTATTATTAGTGTAACTTTAATAGTCCACATACAATTACAATAACGCTCCTCTTTTTATAAATACATTATTACTTCTTCATATTTTCGTTTGTCATATTCTATAGTTTTAAAGGTGAGTCAGATTTGGTACCAGATACATCGATAAGATTCTATTCGATGTACCGATAAAGACAGTCCTACGTAGCTGTAGCGTATATCGAGTCCATTAGTGAGACTAAAACTGAAAGAGCCTCATCGGATCCCTGCTAACACATGTTTTCACTCAGGGTATTAGGGACTTGGAGTACACTCAATACACTCAATAGGGGACACTTAAGGTTGCCACTCAGCCCAGGGTCATATCCATTAACGGCCGTTAATATGGTTGCTCAGTCTGCGGCGCTGTAGCTGTTGAGTGCATCTTTTCTACCACGGGCTGGTTTGGGAGAACCTGTTCTTTAAAAAAGGCTGAGTGAGCCATTTGAAATTTATCCCGTACTACTACCATTACGAGTCTTCTTACAACTGCATACCTTCGTAATGTATCAACTTGTTAAAGTAAAACAAATGGGCTATGGTTTATTTAAATGGTTCCATTACAAGTTGCTCCCCGGAACAGCTGGTCTCCGAACCTCATTAACATAAAGACTCCATAAAGAACCAAATCCGCTTAGTAGTATCCACTGTAACTGTGGCCGGGGAGAATTCAAATCTTGATACCGCCCGTCGGGTTCTGCCTGCGTTGTAGCCTTGCGGTCTCGCTGCTTCATTACTGCTTTGGCTAGTGGTTTTATAAATAAATATTATAAATTCACAATAAAAATCTGAATTGCGAGGAAATGATCTACACTTGTCGCTATTGGTATAAAAAACTCAAACCTGAAAAAAAAACCTTTAACACTGCAACCCATGAAAGGTCCGGGTTAAATACTGTGCTTTTCCTAACACAACGGTTTTGTTGGGTTGTTATTAGTATGAGACCAAACTCCACCAGGTGTTTCTCCCAATTAAGGTTATCTACTTTACAGAAGCTGGGTAAGGCCCCAGGTGGCTCTCCAGATCTCGCAGAGTCCATATCCTGATGTTAACAGATTAAATAAATTATCTGCCACAGCCAGATTTGATTATAAACATGAAATGGCATGTTCGTTAACTTTAACGTTAACTTTAACAGTTTTCAAGTACAAATGTAATGTAATATAAAATATAAAAATATTCAAAACTTTAGTGGTTTCTGGTTAAGACCGTGTTGTTAAATTTATCTTCGCGGATCACGGAAAGACAGTGGATCCGGGTTCGAATCCCGGCCGAGGGCATATCTTTTCTCTTTAAAATAAAAATATTTAAAATTAAAACAGTTGACCAATAATTATTTAAAATTTATTTAATTAGTCATATCATAGTCGCACAACTCTAACTTCAAATATATTTCTGTATTTCTAACTTACTCACTTTACCGTTATAATTCAACTGTACAAAGCCAAAATATATTAGTAAAACTCAACTTTTCGAACAATTACTATTTTAGTAAAAAACATTCTGATAAAAATATTATGATAAACAACTGATTTCGCTCGCTGACTTATGTTATAACTATAATGTAATTTTCATATTTTCTTGGTCTTATTACGATATCTTTCAATTGTTGAGCCTAACAGTCATTATTATTTTTAATCAAGGTTTTTTAATCGGATAGAGTACTTTATTGTAATTAATGGCATACCGTATATTTCCATAGGATATTAATTAAGACGATGTTATGAAAATTAATTAGAGATAAAAGAGTAGATTAAAAATAATTTATAAATAATAAAAAGGTGCAATTGTTTGCAATCCATATTTAAATAGAGAAAATCACTTAAAGAACTATATGGTTTGTAAATTGAGTAAACAATTCTTTGATATTAAAAAACAAAAACAATTCTTTGATATTAAATTAATATTTTATTAATTATAATTAATGTTTCTTTAATATTAATTATAATTATTTCTTTAATGACCCTAAAGCTGATAACACAATAAATAACTTATTTAAGAAATAAATCTTATTTTTTCTAATGCAGTCTTCCATCATTCCCTTTTTCAATCATGACTTGTGCGATGTATTATTTGATAGAAAGTCTATTAAAATATTTAGCCTGTGATTAAACCTCCAGGCTCAGGTATTAATCATTCCTCAGGAGGCCGGGGTTTTCAACAGGTATCGAAGGTTGTCCCTTAATATGTATAGGGGCCATATATTACTGTAATGCGATAGGCCACATATCTAATCTGGGCCCGTACAACTCAACACGTCCACGGTCTAATATAATTAAAAGTAATTTCGTGTCTAAAATTAGCGTTTATTTTTATTTTCAGAGGACCCCAAGGCTACCCGCCCAATAAGGGGAAATGATTCCTACAAGATCGGTTGGATAATAATTTGAGCAAGAGCTAAGAAACAAAAGAGGAAACTTGTACGCAGCTGGATAGTATCACAAATCATAAAGGAAATAGATAAATAAAATAAAACAAAATAATAAATTAATAACAACCTGTATCTGGGTTTTAGCGCCGTTATAATGCTATCATCATCGTATAGTATAATTGCAATAATTAAAAGACTACAGGAACCATTTTGCAAAATTAACAAATATCTGAAAAAATAGGGAACTCAATACAAATACTGATAAAACCGAAGCTATAATTTTCACAAAACGAAGACCTATACTCCCCTCTAATATTAAATAAAATGTATCCGTACTTCAACAAAAAATCAAAACTATCTGAAAAAGATAAGAAAATATTACATAAGGGATTCATTAGGGCCATAACTTACGAATGCCCAGTCTGGAGTTTAGCTAGCAAAACAAACATTAACAAAATACAGATCTTCCAAAGCAAATGTCTAAAACTCATAAAAAACTATCCAATATATACTCAAATCACCACAATGCACAAAGATCTGGACATCCCAACAATACCCAAATACATACACCAACAAACCCTCAGATTCTTAACCTCATGCCAACTTTCAGACAACACACTCATACAAGAAATTATACAAAAACAACAACACCAAAGTACAGACATAAACGAACCAAACACATACCATTCATTATAAATGATATGCATTTTGTAATAGGCTATATATAAATTTTGTATTAATTAAATCCTATGTACTTCTTTTTTCTGTTTGTTTTTTAAATTACAAACAACAAAAACATATTAACCTGTAACCATTGTAAGCAAACTCATTTTCATTGTAAGGGATTATCCCACCAATGTTTTAAAATTTGTGTATATTTTTTAAAATAAAATAAAACAAAATATTAAAAAAAAATTTAATTGTATTGCTAAATTATAAAAGCTATCACTAGGATTAATATGATTGCTTTAGTTACTAATGCGTGTCTTGATGTCAAAGTATTATTGGAACTAATATTTTAATACATTAGCTTAGCGTTTTTCTAGTTTTGTATGAGTATAATAAACTTATTATTATTGTTTTATAGAATTTTTAGGAAGAAAATTTTCAGAAGTCATAACATTTAGCCCTAAAATTAATTTTAGATGATAAAATACCTTTCGTTTCAATTTGTTAATAAGTCGACGAAATCAATTATAAAAATGAAAGTTACGAAACCTAGCTGTAATAATCTACTGGTTGTAAACTTTTCCTTTAAAAAATTCCTTGTAAACGTTTCTGTTAGCTTCAAAATTTGTTCAATCTTTATTCAACAATTTTAAAAATGATACCAAAACGATTCAATTTTAACTCGGATCCTCTTGAACATAACTTCGTTATTGGAATGAGACGCTTTAGTTAATGCGATATTGGTAGATGTTGCAGTACTAGGGGAACTTATAGAACATAAAATTAAAAAGTCTTGTAATAAGAAAGTCCTTTAGAACCGTTACCATTTTTAATGCAATCGCTATTGTCTCCAACTCTAGCGTTTAATAGGTATTACAGGGTGGCCAACAGAAAAACCAGGCAACTTTAGGTTCGCCTGTTATGCACTTCAAGAGCAAGAAAAAATATCGTACAAGTCATAGTTTGATTATCAATAGAAAAGCAGGGAAATTAATCTTTGTGTTTTTGTAATTTTGTTTTTTCCTTTGAGTAGGAAGTGATCACTTAATATTCAAGTTGATTAATATCCAATGTTTCCATCCGGAAGTTACAAACAAAAAAACAAACTATTATATAACATGGTTTGGCTTTACCGACTGCGTTGCACTGGAACCATAAAATTTAAATTGTATAATAAGAAAAATTGTATTTTATTTTTAAATCCACACTTTGCAAATTTTCTTTTGAGTACACTCCAGGATTATACGTACCCCACTTTCAGGAAAACTTTTATTAGACTAATATCGTATAAAAGAAGTTAAGGTCCCTTTTGGGACTAAAAAACAAAACAAACATTTATACATAAATAGCAATTTAAAAAAAAAAAACTTTTCGTGTTTGGTTCCCACAAAAGTCTTATGACTATCACAATAAATCAAGTTAAGCTTAACCGAAATACGTTAAAAGAATTTTGTCAAATTTATGACGCTACAATCGATTATTGTTTATCTTGAAAATATTTGAATTATCACTTCGCCTTGAACAAAGAACCGGGCATTAGTTAATATTAAACAATATATTTAACAAAACATTGTACTGAGAGCATAGAACTCTATTTACATCGTGATCGTATAACCTTTCTTTGTATTTATTTATTATTTCGTTTTTATATTTCAGCAATAATTGGGCGTTTGGCTCAGTTCACACCGTACTAAATGAGTAGGATATTCGTACTGGAGGAATAGAAATCGTGTTTAACTTGTAGTGAATGAGTCAGTCATTGGCTTGAAATCAGTTTTTGCTTATAGAATAAGAAGCCCCCACTCAAAAAAAACAAAAAAAAAAAACGAGAATGGCACGATTCTGCTTCCCTCAATACAACTCCCTCTGGTCAAAATTCGACTTAACCATTTATTCAACAGTGCTGTAGATATAAAAGAAAAAAGCTTTACCACTACAATACATGAAGGATGTTCAGTACATGATAGAGATTGTACTGTTTCTTAAAAGACGGTTGTGAGGGAGGGATTCCCCCACGATGTATTAATATATGCCTTATGGCTGGGTAAAATTTATTCAATTCATACGACGAACTTCAGAAACACATTGTGACCAGGTTTGTAAGATTTATGGCCAAACTTTCAAATGAAGAAATAAAAAAAATAAATTTAGAAACCAAGTTGTATTACTTCTGGGTGAGCTCGAAGAGTGTCTAAGATTCCACAGGATACTTCTCAGGTTGCTAACAGATTAAATAAAAACTGCCAGCAGCCGGATTTGAATTCAGAATCTTCGGACTACTTCAGCGCTCTACCACTGAGCCACTCCGCTTACTGAAGATATATGTTCTGCTTTTCAGAGCGGGTCGAATCATTGCTTATATATACTAATCATTGTTCTTGAAGTGCATAATTGAACTCTGGAGTCTTCTGGTTCTTATGCTTTCTAATTATTCTTTTGTATGGTTCATCTGTTTTTATGTCTATGTTTCTGGTTCTTCCAAGTACACCTTGCGTAGTGGAATAAACATTCTTTGCTCTATTTATATTAGTTATTTACACTTTGAGAGTTTGAATAATAAGAGGTACCTGTATCATGTTTAACACTTAGACTTTTCTCCCAGTCGCGAAGGTACGCTAAGTAAGTTGAGCCAAGTTAAAGATCGACGACTGAAGAGAACCGCGACCGCCTGACGACGACTCGGGTTGAAGAGCGGAGGTACCAAAGAGGTAATTGGGCGGCAGCGGCTCGACAACTAATTAAACGCCCCTCCCTCCTTCCACCTACAGCCCTTTAAAATTCGGATCAGTTAATTAAAGCAGTTTAATTATAACAGGGGGGAGTTACCACTGTTTCCCGATCTAGCGGGTCCTCAGGGGGCTTCGGCTAATAGCTAGCTGTAACTGGAACCGGCTGCGGCAATGAAACAAGGCGAAACCTAATCCGACAGGATCCGATGGAAAGGTTAAACTGCTGCCCCTAGATGAAAGAGAGGTAATATAGTACCCCATGAGGTGGATACTACACCATTATATACTTAACAAATGGCGTCTTAAAATGCAGGATTAGGATACTAGTTATTATAAATTACAACTTCTTTAAAAAGTATCCGGGTAAATTTAAAGATTAACCTGCAGTCTTGAAAAGGTATGTGCTTTTTAAAATTGACTGTAAGCTCATGTTTAGAATTGGCAATAAGATTTCTAATGGCTCGTTAGGTTTGCTGGGGCTGGATGATATTTTAATGTATTTTTTAGAATAAAAAAAAAACCTGTACCGCTTTATCCCTTGAAGGGTCTTGGGTTCAGTTTGGTAGAAACTGCCCTGTTTCTAGGATAACGGTTGTACAGGGAGGTTATTTGTCCAAGATCACGCTCAACCGCCAGATTTTTTGCAAAGTAATGGTACCCACTTAATAGAGGCGGGGCGAGCCCAAGGAAGGTCTCCATATTCCACAGGGTACATCCTTGCTTGCTAACAGATTAAATAAATTATCTGCCACAGGCGGATTTGAACTCAGAATCTTCAGCATACCAACTCAGCACTGTAAATAATGAGCTACCTCGCTTCCCATTCTTATAATCCCTTTCACTAACCAGGTATTCTCCCAATTAAAGATGCTTGCTTTACAAGCCTATCCGGATAATATTGATATACAAGATTCGACTCAATCATCTATCTTCTTATTACTCATCTAAAACAAATACATTAAAACATCATCCAGCGCCAATATAACATTAAGTTAAAATTGTACTCACTTCACAATATTTGAATTTATAAAATATTGCGAATGAATCAACTACTCGAGATAACCTTCTTGCTAGTTGGTATATACAGTAAAACCTCGAATTAACGGACAGTCCTGGTGCAAATATTTTTGTCCGTTATTTAAAGGTGTCCTTTAAAGGGAGGTTTTATTTTTTTATAAATATGTATTTGTACAAATTAATTCTCTCTTATTCAGTTTCCCATGTGTTTAAAAGGTAAGTAGAATAAAAAAAAAACATCGCACGGTTTTTGAGTGTTCCTGAAACTTGTGTCCTATCGATATTGCGTCTTTCCACTAGCGCACGTACACTTAACTTTTCACGATCATAAAAGTCGATTACATTTATTTTTTGTTCTAAAGTGAGTCTCTTACGTGAGGGAGACATTTTCAGCCGCCTGCCACGAGGGTTAGAACAGAACTAAATTTTAATAAAGCAAGTTCGAGAATAGAAAAAAAGTATTTATGTGGAAAACCTTTACTCAAAAGTAAACACAGCTGTCCCTGTTTTCTTAGACCGGAAACAACTAATTGTTTCCGAGAAATGGGAAAGGGATAAAGTCATACTGTCCGTCTTTTAGAGGTTTTTTTAATCGATTTATAACCAACACAGCCTGTCCGTGACCGTTAATGAGAGGTTTCGTTAAATAGAGGTTCAAATGCCTTAAAAATTGTATTAAAATGTTGGTGCAAAAATAATCGTCCGGTAATGGGGAGTGACCGCTATTTAGGGGTGTCCGTTAGTAGAGGTTTTACTGTATTATAAATATTAAGCTATCAAAATTTTCTTCTTATGCCTCAGTGCATCTAAAAGAAGTGACTAGGAGGTCTGTCCTAAGAAAAAGGGATTCCACTCTCCATCATTCAATTTTCTCCTCAAATAGATAAAAAAATCTCCTGACCCACGCTTGATATGTTGAAACCGATTGATGGTCAGGTGTCCGCTTGGGGATAACAAGTGGACTCTGGGCTGAGAAGAAAAAACCACCTTTTGCACTTATCTTAGAGTGTGTGTGTGAGAGAGAAAGGGGGGGAGAAAGGAGGGAGAGATGTGGGGAGGGGGTAAGATAGACTTGGAAGAGAAGTTTTGTCCTGCCGACTGTCCAGAGGGTGAATGGAGTGCATTCAGGGGAATTAGACTACAGGGAAACTACATTACAGCTGCTAGGGGGGCATTAGGCCGATCCTACCCGCCTCCTCTCACTCTCGGGATTTAGTGCCTTCCAAACAGCTCCCAGCTTACTTAGTCCTTCCTCCCCCCTACTTCCTAAGGATGTAATTAATGTACATATTTATAGTCTATAATGGATATCGAATTTATGATCGATGGGGAAAAAAATACTTGGTAGAGACTGTACTATTCTTAAGACGACGGTAGTGCAGGATGTTGGTGTGATTCGTCAAGATCACGCTCAACCTCCAGGTGTTTACCCCAGTTGAAGAGACCACTTTATAGAGGCTGGATGAGCCCCAGGAGAATCTCCAGATTAATTAATTTATTTGCCACATCAGGATTTGAACCCCATACCTTCTGAACAGCAAGTCAGTACTCTAGACTCAGCTGCCCCGTTTCCTTATTATCAAATCTGTCATAATCTTACAGATTATGCGTTTAATTGAGGCGAGCGGAAATGAGATAGGTCCACTATAATTCTCTGACCCTATAAATTTATTTTGTAGAAATACTAAATTTTGTAAATATTATCATTATGTAATTGCTAATTAAGAAGGTCTGTGAAGGTGCATTCACCTTTATCCCTCCCACATCCCCATATTTATGTTAGCTCAAGAATTAACAGAATTAGCCTACTGTTAGCGTTAGCTACCTTTAGAGGACTTATGGTTGTCATGTAACTTGTAGTTCGGTTCAATTATTATTTAAGACTGACTTTTATTCGACTTCGATAACAAAATATAGATAAGAAACGATAAATAATAGAAATATTTCAGAGCTATTTGATATTATAAAGTCCTCATCATGATTCAGATAAACTTAAATTTTAAACATCCGTCATGAAATCTCTAATTATTGTGATTAGGTTATCATTTGTTATTACTGATTATTATCATCTCATTATCTCTATCCCTCTCTTAGCTCATCCAAACAATTAACTATAAATTTATTTCTAAATACTCACGATTAATGTTTTGTCAGATATACTCGTGTAGTAAAGACAAGTGTTTTACTGAAGAATTTAAATGATTAAGCGTTAAATAATTTGTTAAAAATATTTGTGTATTTTTACATAAGTGTTCATGTTTTATTTATTTTTTAGACATTCATAGTTTCAATAAAAAATAAATATCAATATCATAATTTATTATGGGATAAAACTAGTAGTAAGGTAATGCAGCTATTAATTTTTAGATGATTTATTCTATTGCTGAATTTTTAGTCTCATACTATGCAATCTAGAGTCTTATAGATGAAATATAATGACATAATATAATACAATCTATTAATATAGTAGATAATAGTATCATATATTGATAAAATTTGTATAAATTAAAGAAAAACATCATACCCACAAGATGATAAAACCGTATTGATGATTTAACAAAAATGCATACCTTGAACAGAAAAAAATTAATAGATTCAAAATTAAAGTAGATAAAGGTTATATAGATGATAGATATGTCAATAGCAAAGAACTGATGATAATTAAAATATTGTTATCAATCTCTAACCACCAAGTGAACATTTTTTAGCCCTCTTTATGAAATTAATAAAAATTACCTCTGGTGGGAATCAAACCCCATGCGTTTCGAAATAAACCTCGTCCCTATGCGGATTTTGGCACGACTTTTGTTTAACTCGAATTTTCAAAAATCAAAAATATCATCACAAATACAATGTCATACTACTTTTATTTCTTCAAATAAATTTTTGAACTATATCTTTCACTCACGGTGAGGTTGAAGTTCAGTTGTTGGAATTTAAGAGTTTACACCTGTTTCAACATTTAGAAAAGCTCCTTAAGAAAGCTGCGAAGTGAAGTCTGAATTTTGTTATGGTCTGCAAATTTAGGAGGAAATGCCTGGTATTGTATATAATATATCTGTTGCTTTTAACTACAGTTTTTAGAATATATTCTAATCATATTACTGTAAACGGTCGAAGAGGAATCCCAAAGACCTATTTATTATACACCCTCATTTTTCTACCAAGTCTCTAATGGATATATTATGTTCGTTTGTTGTTCAAAGGATGCAAAATTAAGCAACTCTTAGATGTTGTGAAACCTCTATATAACGGATAATCAATACAGTTTTACAATTTAGACTTTTTAATTATTATTTCAACTATACTGATTACCTAGACAACTATGAACTCAATTTATTCCTTTGTTGTAGACGACAATTGATTTTATTCGGTTCTATTTCAGCGTAATCAGGATTCATCAGCTAATTATTCCAGATTATTCCGAATAATAACATCAATTAATCGGATTTACTCAATTACAATAATTTTGCCATTGTTTTCGTATTAGGAATTATTCGCTGAAAATATTACAACGTTTATCATACAGGAATGAAGAACTACAAAAACAATTCTGTAATGTATTATTTAAAAAAAAAAGTATTTATTTTGAAATAAAAAAAGGTTTCTGTAGATTAATTGCAGTTATATTTCAAACGAGCATATTAATAGGACTATACTAAAAATTTTCCTTATTTTAGAATGCACTGGCACTTTCGAATTTTTAAATACACCTATATAAAGAAATAGTTATGACCAGCGTAGCAAAATCAAACACAATATTTAATTATTAAGTCTTAGTAAAAGCTCAAAATGTCACAAGTAATAAAATGCTAAACAAGAATTCTTGAGACTCTAGTCACACAAAAGATAGATATCTGTCGATATTTAACCAATTCAATACGAGGGAGGTTTATTGGGGAGGTAACCCTCCCCCCCCCATTGCTTAGAAGAAATTTTTAAAAAAATTGTAATTAACAATTTAAAAGAAATAAAAATTTGAAGGATTTTACTTTTTCAAAGTTATTATTGTGGGATTACAGAAGTAAGGGTCAATAATGCCAAAAAACACAACAAAGAAAGTGCAAACACAGTTATTTTAATGAATAAAAGGTGCACTAAAATGACAAACCAAAACGTAATACTGTTTATTTACGATTAATTATATTATTATAGCGGCAGTAGTGGCATCTAGCGGCAACAGTAAGATCGCAAATGTGAAATGAACAGTTTAGACGATTCTTAGATTCTTAGAAAAGTCTGGATGAGTCTAGAAAGTTCCCTAATGCCCTATCCCTAGTCTAGTAAGTTATTATAAACAAAAAATAAGGTTACTTATTTTTAAAAGCTATTTCTTAATTGGCCTTCCAAAAATAACATTTATAACTTCCAAAATAACATTTATAAAAAAATATAATATATTTATTTAATTTGAAGCTACATGATTATAGTATAATATAAATTATACCTATATTACGAGGCATCTTTTTTGAAGGGAGTAATCTGTTGGAGTGGTTGACTGGTGGGGGTTAGCCCCCCCCCCCATGAGTCAACTCTAGTTACGTTAATGTGGATAGAAGAAGAAAAAGTAACGGAATATATAAAAAAGTAAAAAAAAACATCGCAAACTCATGGTTCAAAAAGGCGCCAACTAGAAACAGCCCTATGCAACTACTGTGTCATAAGGAAAATTATAGGATAACAGTTGAGAAAGGTTTAATCAAAACAGCTGATTATATTAAAAACACTTAATAATTGAAAACATACATTAGTAACATCTAATAAAGTAAAAATAAAAATAAAAATAAATAACATGAAAAAAAGAACAATGGTAAAGGTAGAGGAGAGGAAGGTCATTATCAAGAATCCAGAGGCTATTTCACTAAATATATTAATAATATTATTTATTTGTTAATTTCACTATATAAAATTTCAGAAAATTAATGCTTCTAGTTTAGAAATTGCCCACCATATTCTAATAATTGACTCTAACACTAGACACTTGATAATAAAGTCAAGATGATAAAAGTTATAAAGTAGGAAGATCATATTAACGGAAGCATATTACATCAGACTTAAAAAAATTTATTCAGTTTACAAGTTTACAGAGTTACAATTTATTCAGGTTGATAAAAACTGTAGATACTAAATTTATTCCGTATAACAATCCATTATAGGTTGGTGATATCTATTCCATTGTAGATAAATAGAACAATGCCTTTCTTGGCAGTTATTTTGGCACGCCTTAACTTTGCCGAAATAGGATTTACCATCCAAACGGTAGCTTGAGCCTGAGCTTTCTTGGTTAGGTGCTACAAGCTTTTGCAATTAACTTCGGGCCATATTGGCAGAGGATAAGGTGTAAGATAGTGAACTGTCTCTTGAGTAGAACTGCTATAAATGTTGGCTTAAGTTACTGTTGATAAAGAATAAATTGTAATAATATTAATATATTTTATTTTTTACTATTCTTATATCTTAAATTTGTATCAGTGCAGTATTTTTTATCTCAATTTTTTTTTACTACCTCGATTTGGAGGAATATGAAATTTTTTAGTTGATTAATGTTTTCTGAGCAGGTCTTTAGCCCATTATCTTTTTAATATTCTCACAGGAATTCCAACTAACAGAGAGCGAGGAAGAGAAAGAACAAGATGATTTGTTTGATTTGTTTACCAGTGAAATATTGTGCATTTGCTGTGAATATACTATTTTATACAGTAGAATTGTTCAGGTTGTCGTGTATACCGTGATTAGAAATATACCAACCAAAACAACTTTTTCAACAATATTCGAACAATTTTTCTTTGTGTTGTTCATATCTTATAAATATGTTTTGGGTTCTGCTTGATATGCCCAAAGTTCAGTTTTGTATATTTGTCGTTTGTTTAGGTCAAGTAGAGATCTGTAGTCCAGAAGATGTCTAGTCAGTTCTTGACTTTTTAATTTCATATGTATCTTCCATGTAAGTACTTTGTCCAACTATAGTCCGCGATAACGTACACAGTTTTTATAAGGTACTTTTCCATTGTTAATTTTGTTTGCTGGACAACAAGCTTTCCGTCATTACAATTATTAATATAGAGCATAAAATATTACTTTTTAGGTAACTAAATACAAAAAAACAAATTAGAATCATAATCATTAAGACAATATGAACTTAAAAAGTTATGAACTTAGTATTTACGTCAAACAAAGTTTTAGAAAATTTGTAAAGCCACTAAATCAGCGATCTTTTTCAGGCAGTAAGATTAAAGTTTACTTGACCCTTAACAAATTCTTAAATTCCTTATATCTATGTGTCGTAGTTACTGCCTATAGAAAAACGCGTGATAAATAAAAAAAATAAAATGAAAAATATTGATTTGTATTAGACAACTTAAAATTATATATAGCAACCAAAAAATAGTTATTTTAAAAACGTCAATTATTTTAGAATACTTTTAAAAAGTATTTTTACTAATTATTAAAAAAATTAAAATCATAATCTACTTTTTAGAGAATATTTCTCAAATTTCGCTTAAAAAAAAAGACAATATGAACTTGAAAACTTATGAATTTAATGTTTACGTCCAACAAAGTTTTAGAAAATTTGTGAATCCACTAAATCAGCGATCTTTTTCAGGTAGTAAGATTAAAGTTTACTTGACCCTTAACAAATTCTCAAATTCGTTATATCTATGTGTCGTAGTTACTGCCTATAAAATAAAATGAAAAATATTGATTTGTATTAGACCACTTAAAATTATATATAGCAACAAAAAATAGTTATTTTGAAAAACGTCAATTGTTTTAGAATACTTTTGAAAAGTGGACATAATGATTAAAATTGGCACGGTGTTAAGTTGAATAAATTATATGATTGATATGTTGAAAAACCTTAAATAACTTTTATTTTTGAAATTTTCCGAGATGAATGGCAAGAGATATATCAAGGAGAAGAGGATGGGGACAATAAATGATAACTCATCAAGAATCAGACTCTTAAGTGCTGCGTCATTTCCACTGACGAACGCTAATAGGAGGGAATTACTTTACGACTTAGCTCAAAATTCTTTCCCTGTCATTTTTGATAATAACTGCCCAGAGCAATTGTCTCAAAAATGAAGACAAAGCAAAAACGGTTTAAATGTGAGAGTGAATTTAGAAAAATTTCATACCTTCGAGCTGTTGTAAAAACTTCGAATTAACAGACGATTGGTACGGTGAGGGTTTTTTTAAAGGAAAAATGTTGAACTAGAAGCAGGTACATTACGAAATATACACCTGAATGGAGCGATATTCGATAAATATTTACCCCCTCTTTTGTTTTTCCAATTCTATTTCAATACCGCGGTCAGTTGATTTATTATTTAAACAGCTGTTTTATCCTTGAAGGTTTCGGTCCAATATGACATTGCGTCACCTTTTCCATTTCCCTCAGGCGATTGAATATTATATATGCATTGTGATTATTTCATACCTTATTTTTAATTAAATTTACACGTTTCATTATAGCTTTATGACGTATTAATACATTTAAAACCACCTATTTAAGAAAAAAAAATCATTCAATAGCAATCAGCCTTAATAAAAACAATTTGTTTGCTAACATTCATTTCTCTATAAGCAATTTACTGCTTGGTTATTTATTTTTCGTTGTAATTTTCTCCTCTAACACATTAAAAATTGTTTTGCAGGAACAGAGAAAAAAATAAAAAAAGAAGACTATAATTTGTATTTTCATTATCTATAGTTTCCTGAAATGAGTCCAAGTTTATGAATAATTTATGCCATTAAAAACAACCAAATGAATTTCCATGTCCTACTTTCTTATTATTTAAAAAAAAAGTAAAAAACACAATCTAATCTATATATGCCAGTAATGGGTTGCGAACGAACACGAAGAATGAACTAATGGCCACATTAGCTTTCGCAATCATACTTCGTTTCTTAACGAGGTTTTAAGATTAATAAATAAAAAACTAAACAAAAGCCAATTCTCAATTTTAAATAAGTTGAAAACTATTCATACTGATTGGTATGTTATTATAGGTTAATTATTCACAATAAAAACAACATATAATTAAACAACTACATTCCACGGAATTGCGTATTGGATAAATTAATTATAGTGACAGTTTTTTTTTTCTTTCAATCTGCCATTCCATTATTACTTATAAAAAAATATTATTTGCATTTTTAAAGCAATTTATTTCATAAATATACATATATCTATTTTTCCTTAATCTATTATCTCATTACAACAATCTGCATACATAATAATTTAATATTTTATTCTGGATTTTCTATTTATTTAACACTTTTGTACTTTCAATGCTAACAAACATTAGAAAATATTAAGATGAATAATTATAGTCTAATACTAAATATTTATCTGCTCCATAAATATCATTTGTAGCCCTAAATAAAATATAAATATTCAGATGTTCCATCATGGTTTTACCTGCCTTGGTCATACATATACTATACGTATGGTAATATAGCCTATTTGATGACTCATACAATAGGTGATCTAGCAACTGGTGTTAGTGAAAACACTAAGAGATTTACTATTTGTAGAACATAATCAATTTATAATGTCGTAATTCTTTTTTTGCAGATGTGGTTGTCACTGAATATATACCGCACCATTTATCATTACATGTATTCTTAAAAATATTATTTCAGTCTACTACCAGGTGACTAAGGCATCCAGGTGGCAGCCTATAGTCAGGTTTCAAGGCGAGGTTGTCTCAAATCCGATTATACCACCTTAAGGCTTCTCTGGCCCCGATTTGTAATGACGCTTTTAAATAAAAAGAAAAAAAAATATCAACAGTCATCATTTATATTAGACAAATCTTACACTGTCGTGACCGAAGACTTAAACACATATTCTGTAGCTACACGATGTCGATTTTAAATAAGTTAGTTAACTTAAAAAACTTAAGTCACCTCAAAATTATTTGGCATTCATATGACTGACTTTAATGTTTCAAATGATGAAACTACAGCTGACGAAATCATTATTACGATGTATCTAAAAAATATTGGAATAGCTTAATGCCTTATAACCCACAAGGACACATACTACACTTGTGGTATTATTAACACATTTTAAGAATAAATACGCTATCTTGAATGTTTATTAAACCAATATTCCTTAATGCCTTAGTTAAAAGAAGATTTAGAAACTCCATTCAAACGTTTATAAACTCTTGTAATGTAGTAGCAGCCCTACTGTTTAGAGGAATATCATGATTATGAGTACATACGTGTAGAAGCGAGATTTTGCATTAGAGACTCTGTATGGATCCTGCTTCTATATAGCAACAGGATTCCACGGATTACATGTAATTATTGGAACCATTTTCTTAACACTATGATTAATACGACATATTTAATGTCACTTCTCAATAAATCATCACTTTGGATTTGAATCAGCAGCGTGATATTGACAATTTGAATAGTTTGACTTTTCCTTTTTATATTTCAATTTAGTGATGAGGAAGAAAATCTTTTTAGTATAATCAATATATTTGACTTCCAATCAACATTGCTTAACGTCACGTTATTTATTATAGATTACTTTTCAAAAATCGGAATAACAAACTTTCATTAATTTAGAGGAATATTCATATTAACACAACTAATCCATGGTAATGGTTGGTTTAACCTTAACCATTTTATATTGATTTTATCTTGGTTTGAGCAATCTCGTTCGAATTGAACTTACACAAACTTAACTTAATCCTACATGTATTACGTTATTCATTTGCAAAATTTCATTAATTATGGATCGTTAGTTATGGATGGATACCTTTCCTCAGTTTATTTAATATTAATAAACCTTGAAGTATCCAAAAGTTTTCTTATCTTAACATTTTTTTTTGTGACTCAAAAATAAATCAAAAGGGCAAAAGAATCCTATATTAACTATTGAATATAATTTTTTTTTCTTAGGATTTATTAATTTTCAGTTGTTGCTAGGTTATGTTATGTTACGTTGATTTTAATAATAAACATAGTTTTGTTACATAGGTAAAAATTGGTTTCTCTAAATTTTTCTTTATTTCTTCATTTGGAACTTTGGAAATAACTCTAACAAACCTGTATTCCTAAAGTGCGTTTGGTCGTATGTATCGAATAAATTTAACCCAGCGCTAATAAATACCAAAACTATTCATATCAAATGCCAACGCCAGAGCATTCGAAATTACAAAACCAATACATAATGCTCTGATGTTCTCGCCGACCTACGAAATCCCGGGACAACATTTTCTATTAGGGCAAGAGTGCTCCTTGAGTGATCTTTTTTAAAAGTAAAAAAAAAAGCTATTTCCGGCGTGACCTTAGGGCGTATACTTTACTACTTAGAGCGGACAACAATCGCGATGGTGTTAGCCAGGCTTGAGGACTGGCCCTGCTAAATTGAAACCAGCCCACCCCTTCTTTTCAACAATCACAATACCATGGTCCTAGGGGTCGGAGGAGGGGGGTTGAAAAAAAAATTAAAAGGTTGGAGAGGGTATCGAGCGGTTCTGATTGGTCATAGTGTAAAAGGACACTTCTTCACCTCTTCTATTAAAGGAATAAAGGAGACCTATAAACGATCGCCTGTCCTCCCGATTGAGTTGCGATTTTTTACTCTCATATCCATAACTTCCTTGGTAGTTGTTGACGGGTGTTTGGTGACTTTCATCTTACGAAGACTGCTTAATATGGAAAATATTTGTGGCACCATCATTCTTCATATAACAACCTTATTCTGCCTTATATTCAACCATTGCAAGTTAAGTGCAAACACTTCAGAAGCTGGATTTAATTCATATATAGGGGGAAATAAAAAAAACGGCATTAGATGGTATTCTTTTTTCAAGTGAAATATTTTATAAAAAGGGTCCGCGATTCTGTACTCGGTAGGGACAGTACTGTTTCTTGGGCACCGGTTGTCCAGGGAAGTGATTTGTTCAAGATAATTCTAACAATTAAGGGTAACTAATTTATAAAAGCTGTTTGAGCCCCAGGATGGTTTCCTAAATCTCATAGGATCCACCTCAGGTTGTTAACAGATTTAATAAAGTTTGCACAGCGAGCAGGATTTGAACCCACGACTTTCGGCATGGCAAGCCGATTAATATAATAAGAAATTTAAATAAAGTTGTGGTTTGGACAAAGTATGATTTTATCTTTAAATATGACCCTCAAAAATT
Source organism: Arma custos (assembly GCA_037127475.1). Lineage (NCBI taxonomy): Eukaryota > Metazoa > Arthropoda > Insecta > Hemiptera > Pentatomidae > Arma > Arma custos. The sequence goes on from CM073760.1 coordinate 42,607,184, forward strand.
TCCCAAATCGTAATGATTTATTGTTGAAGGGTATGTTTATTTTTTCAATGAAATAATCTCTGATATATATGCTAGCAAATTTGAGACAGTGATATTGATAATTATTATTAAATTACTTATTATTTATACAAAAAACTTTCTTCTGTTTTAGACCGTGTCAGTGAATTTTCTGCCAACGTTTCGCCAGACATGCTGCTGACTTCCTCAAGGCTTAATTCAGACTGAAGATAATATATCAATATAATGTTATATAGATATAACGCCGCGGGTTAGTTGAAAATCTTCAGTCTCAATTGAGTAAGTCAGCGGCATGTCTGGCGAAACGTTGAGAGAGAAATGCTTTATTTTCAGCAGTGCTGTCCAACTACATTGGATTGCCTTAATACACAGCATACTGATCAATCCAATCGGACATAATGTACATTAAAATTTGTTTGTTTAAAATGCATACTTAAAATTACAGTACAATTCTTACTTGTTTTCTACTTTTTTTTTCCTTCTTTTTCATATACAAGAAAATAAAGAAAACATTCACCGACACAGTTTAAACCAGAAGAAACAACTGAAGTTTATTGTATGAATAGTGGCCGTGGAATATTGAAAGAGTATTTCACTTATTATTTATATTGATGAATTTTCTATTGGTTATTTATTGTGGTCTGATACAGCCTTCGTATGAATGTGACTAACTTTTGCATGAACCGATTTGGACCTTGGCTTCTTCTATCCCCTATAATAATATCGTCTAGGTATTATAGCTAGATTATCTTCCAAATTGTCCCGATTTTTTATTCAAAAGAAGTTAAAAAAATGTTTATCGTTTTCTTATAGTTTGATTCTTATACCCTTCGAATTCTTAACTAAATTTTGTTAATAATCGACCTAATAATTCTGATCCCTGTTACACTATGAGGGAATGTAGGAGGCGTTGCCGTGGGAACTGAAAGCGTCTCCACCAATTAGAGTCCATTGAGAAGGCCCGCTTCCTAACCGCGTCCTCCGGCACGCCTTCATTTACATCGGATATAAGTCCCCTCTGGGAGGGCGTAACCTGGAAAAAGCTCTTTAAAGACATAAATCAGGAATCAGTTTTTTAAATTAGTCCTTGATTAGGAAGGCAGTGGCCCGGGAGCGGGGAGGAGGGGAGATTGTCCCACAATAGGATTCAATTAACCCCCCTCTTCTTCTCTTCTTACTTCCGTCTGGTCTCTTGGACCTTAGCCTTTTTCCGTTTCGAATTTTATCGAATGGTCTGCCTTCTGATAATGCACGCAGTATTTAATATAGCACTAAACTATTTGATCCGTTTGATTTACTTATTCATTTATTCAACCTTGAAATAACTATATTAATTTATTGTACGAGTATATCTAACAGAAGAGTTATAGCTAAGCCTAACGAAATACTGGGTTGAAATATTGAAAAAATAAACTCAAGTGATGTAACACCATCCTAAACAATTTCTAAATCAAGTATATATTTGATTCAAAGTCAAAGCTTAGTAGTATATTAGTATAAGCCGTTTCTGATCAGAATTGAATAGAAAAATATTTTATTGTGGGACCAAGGCTAGAGGCAATAAAAAGTATATTGTATTTACATAAGTACTTAAAAATAAATATAAACCAAAATGTATGATCGGTATCACTTCCGCAGGATTTTTATTATGCAAACTCTCGGCCAAGGGACTTGACCCCAACATAAAATTATTTTTCTATTCCATTTTAACCAAAAATTACATCTACTAATGCACTAATAACCCTTTGAATTAGAATAAAATATATATTTGACTTACGTTTTTTGTAGTTAAATGGTTTTACACCATTACCAAAGTAACATTTTAAGGTTTCAGTTCAGCAAGTCTTCGCTTCGGGTTAAGTCATAACAAGTTATAAGGTTTCAATATCGTCCAAAAATACAAATAACGGTGAGTTTCGGTATGGGAAAAACAGTGCAATCATGGTAAATCATTTCATCAACGGTTCAGAAACATTTATAATTTATTCTCCGAAATGCTAGTTGAAACGCTTCTTTCCTGAATAAATAATTACCGAATTTTTTTTTCTCTTTGTTGGAAGTTTTTTATACATTTTTTCTTTCATTGTAAATTATGATTCTCCACAGATATATGTATTTAAATTTGTACAATTGCTTTTAATTTGAGACTGGTCTATTGGTACAGCATTTTTATTTTGTGAATTGTAGCAAATTATACAAGAAAAAAAATTACCGAAATATATATATCCCTTAAGTACACTCGTTTTTTTCAAATTGAAACTGACACTTATTTTTATTTTCGAGAATGTTAAAAAGAAGAAGAATGAAAAGTTAAAATATGTTGTGAATTACTTAAACCGAAGAAGCGGCAATGAGCACCTGTGTTTAAGTCAACGAATTTTTTTGAATTGTTAACAACGTAATGTTTATACCTCACGCCTTCCATTTGCTTTATTCCCTTATAGGCCTTCCAGCAATCAGAATATATTGTTGTCCTAGGTCGTATTGCAGCTTTGATGCAAGAAGTCAGCATTTGATGTTAAACGCCTCATTTATTAGATGTTTTATACATTAAGTATAACAACCAGATGGTCTGATTATCAAAAGATTTTTAAATTAAACTAAACAATAAAAAAAAACTTTAAATTGAACTATTCTTATCAATTCCCTCGACAATCGGAAATGTATTCTTTGCCTGATGGATCGACCTAACAGCTGTTGATCTGAAAAGACAGGATTGGCCATGTACTGACGGTGATGCCGAGGGTTCCGGCTACAATGAAGGGTTGGTTGCCTCAGGGCGGACTGTCGGTACCATCTGCCACCTAGGCAAACACTTCGAGATGCTCCCCTTTTTTTCTCAAAGGTTTTCAAAATCTCATTCGCAAATAGTTGTTTGAATTCAGCTGATGGCCACATGTTCCACGCCTAGAGGGGTATCGACGGGTGGGGAGTTGGAATTAGCTATTACGCTCTTCAGGAAGAGTTATTGAGCAATTGTTAGGAGGGTTTTAAAGGGTGTCCCTTGCTTGATAAAATATTGGTTTAATGTACTAAAATTATTCATAAGTTAACAATTTATATAAAATATTTTCCTTAAACGTGTCATAAGCGTTCTTTGCTTGAAGATATAAGGAAAACTCATTTTAGGATATTAGCAAAATCACAAAGTATTACTAAGAAAATAGCTTTAGAATTTATAACTAGTATTAAAATATTAATTAATATATAATGGAAACGCATATACTGATCTTTTAAATCAATATATGGTACTTTTAATGAATAAGTATTTCCCCATCACTATATAATCAATAAATAATTAATATTGAATAATGAGCAATTTGTCAACAAACATGGATTGTCTTTTGAACATTCAAACAATCTACAATATTAATTAATATATAAATCTGATATTTTAAATGCTTGTAGTCTTGAGATCATGCCAGTACGGTTAGGTTTATTGCAATGAGATTCTTGATGTATGTAAACAGTTCTTTAATTTTCCTCTACATTTAAATTTTGTTTTACAGTAATTCATTTCTTGTGTTGAAAAATATTTCTAGAACATATAAAAAAACTTGCACCACAACAGCCTGTGAAGGGTTCAGTATGTGTAAGAGACTGTACTGTTTCTAGGACAACGTTTGTGCAAAGAGGTAATTCGTCTAGATGACGCTCAACAACCAGCGGTTCTCTCAATTAAGGGTACCCACTTTGTAGAGACTGAGCAAGCCCTTGGAGGATATCCAGATCCCACAGCGCCCATGCCCGGCTGTAAACAGATTGTTCTAGAGTATACTATTCTAGAGTATAGGCATTTTGGGAATTAAATGTGCAGAAGAATTAATCAATTGCCCATCTTTTCCTTATTTGCTTGAGAAACTTCCAAGAATATTCTGGAGGTGTAGAAGATGTCGCAATTAACAGATAATTAAACCAAATTAATTACAACTGGATACAATAAATACAACCTACCCACATTGTAATGACTAACGGTCTGTCATCCTCCCTCGCTCGGCTCCGAGTCAATTAATGACTCAATCTCAGGAATCACTTGCACGACACGCCTTACTCCACAAAGAAAAGAAGAGAACGAAACCAATTAAGAAACAATCGTTTTTTAATTACCATATGAAACAGAATAGATTGAGTGAAAATTAAAAGAAAAAAAAAAAATGGTGTTGAAAAAGGAGTTGAGAGGGTGCGAGGATGTAAAGGAAGGATTTGCATATGACTTAGCGCGTAATAACGCCTGAATGAGCCGCCGATTGCTCGGCATTCCCACGGCACCTTGCGCTCCAATCAGCGGGCTATACCTCATTACGGGGCGGCCACTATCTGCATAGGCACACTACTCTGCTTAGGGTGATCACGGGATTCAACAGTTGGTAGCGTTGATGGATAAAATAAATGTTGTAGGTAGTTACCAAGTAGTAGAGGACTTAGAAGAAAGAATTATTGTGACATGGAAAGAAATAAGAAACCACATGACTTTCAGTTATGAACTAACTGGTCGACTTTTAACTATAGATTAACATTATAAATTATCAACTTGGCATAGTGCTGTTATTAACATACTATATTAATATCTTGAGGAACACCGGCCGAAGGAGTGATTCTACGATGAAAGTCATAGTAGTAAATATAATTAGCTTTGATTTAAGCACAGACTAAGTCCTGTAGGTGTAACAGATTCTGAGTTACGCCTCTTTGAAAATTCGTCGTTTTTTCACACCCATTTTTCCCGATTTTCCTTTCTTTTAGTTAACAAGAGAAGTATAACAACTACAGACCTCGTTATGTGCTTACATTAAAGCTATTTAAATTTACTACAACTCCATTTCACTTGACTTTCACCGTAGGATCACTCCTTCCTCATGAAAGTCGGCCAAAACTTAAATTTGGATTTTTTGGAAAAAAATGACCAATTTTCAAAGGGCTACAGAGCTGCGGTTGGGTTCAATATATAGCAAATTTAATCTGCTGTAAAAATGTTCACCAATTTGTTTTTTATCAAAAACGCACCAATTAGGAGATACAGGCCAAAAACTGAAATAACTTCGAAAATGACGAGGTTTTTCGGCCTCCAAAATTTTTCTCATCCGTTTTTTTTCGGAAGCAAACTTGGATTTCCACTAGTCAGACATGCCCTTACAACATATAAAAAATTCAGCTCTCTTCAATTGACTGCAACCTAAAGCCCTTTTTTGGTACCTGGCCGATTGCCTGTAATGAAGATCCCATTGATCAACCTAAATCAACATACTGAAACTATGTTCTGAACTGAAGCACCTGTTGTGAACTGATACACTCAAAACAATAAACAAATCTAACTTTTCCGAATTGTAAAGGAATATCAGTCCCTAAATAGACAAATGTATATTTCATTTCTACATAGAGACTATACTAGAGGGATCATCATTGCATATAAATGATTGAACTAATACATCAGACTGGAATTCAACTAAATAAATTAGCCCTCAAACTTCGAAGAATAAGGACAAGGGAATAGGAGCTTCACAAATTATAAACTAAGAATCAACAACTGAACATGTTTCGTTATTGTAAAAAACCTTTTTCTTCCTAGAAATCACAAGATTCCTCGGGTACTGGAATTGTGGAAAATCTGATCATAAGACACTATATTATATCCAAAGGTGAATTAGTGAATCCCCGGTGAATTAGTAGCTAAGTCCAATTTTTTTCAAATTAAGTTTCTAATACTTTGGAAAGCGGAATCATGTTGTTTTCGTAGTGAATATGATACAACTCCATTTTACGTATTACGAAAATGTGCCCCCATAAAGTTATTTCTCTCTGTAGAAAATTCCACTTCACCACTTATTCATCGGGGCTGCACACATATTACCATTAAACAATTTTAATAACAAAGACAAATGGTTATCACTAGGGCCCGGATTTATATGCAATAAAAATCCTTATATATGTACATATAATATGCATTTATTTTGGGGAAATATGCAGGCAAAACCAAATAAAAACGCATAATAAAAAATGTATTACGTACTTTTTAATTTCTAATATTACACCCTTATAATATAAAAATAGTTACAAAACGCTTATTCCTCTTACAAATTAATATTTAAAATTGTGTAAATCCTTATCGAATGTGAAGCTCTGACGATCAGGTCGCAATGTTTTTTGTACCTACTAATTGATCTTTCCACGTCGACTGATGTAGCGGGAGCTCTTTTAAAACATGATGCTTCACTAGGGCTGAATGGCATATCTTTTCCTCCAAAGTTTCCTTCTAGAATATCGCAAATGGATCGTAACTGTTTTAGCCCAGACTTGTTTTCGAAAACGTTTTGTTTTTTCCATTAATTTCTTTGCTTTTGATATTGCCGACGCTGTGTCATCTAATTTGGAAAGAACGTGTTTGATCTTATCAAAATGTTGATAGTAGTAGTGGGATACATCTAGCCAGGTTCCCCATCTTGTGATTATTGGTTCCGGTGGTAAATTTAATTCTGGGTAATTTTCTTTCAATAATTTTACCCGACTTGACACTTTGAAAAAAAAATTTTTTGACATTCGAAATCAGCAAGTCTACATCTTCCAATTCATTTCTGACATTTTCCGCGACCCTATGAAATGCCGGGGCAACGCAAGTCAAGTGAATCATTTTAGGGTAGAATATTTTCAATGACTTTGCAGCCTTAACGATATACGGAGCAGCGTCAGTTGTGAATAAAATTTTTTCGTGTAGAGTTCCATTTGGCTAGAGAAAAGTCATGGAATCATTAAAAAATCTAGCTATGGTTTCGTGGTGACATTTGTCCAACAACTTCATGTTTAGAAGAAAGGGTTTTGATAAGTCTTCTGACAGCTTTCCGACAATAACATTGACCACGGACCTTCCCAGAGAATCAGTCGTCTCATCTTTGGACACCCAAATTGGTACATCTTTTATTGGTTGCGTATTTTATTCATGGTCTCCTGGTAAATATCAGGGAGATAATTTTTTCGAATAGTGCTTTTGTCTAGCATTTTGAGTCCGGTATACCTTTCAAAAAACTCTTTTAATTCAAAATTATTGATCTTATAAATTGGAATATCTGCGCTTATAAAAGCACGAGTCAAATCATTGAAAAATTGTGACTTACTGGAAATCGAAGTTGATGTAAATGATGTAGAAATAAATGTCTGAATGAATTGTTTTGTTCTTTGTAGGTTTTCTTTATGTTTCGTTGTTTCGATATACTGTGTTACTAACGATCTTCGGGATGTAGACATATCACAACTGTTACAAAGTAAAACGCCCGAATCACTATGAAAAGTTTCGTCAAGGAATTCGCGTAAATATTTGGTTACAAGTTCATTAGCTTTAGCCTTAACTTTCGTGATGTTAACGATGCGATATTTCGAGTCTAACTAACACAATTTTTAGTTATAGAAGAGCAGCAGAACCAAAAGTGGAAATGGATTCTAAGAATTTTAACATAGAAAGGGGAAGGGCCAATCTTCCTAGAAAAAGAAATATTATAATTAATTGTTTCCTGTTATTGAATTAAATGTTTTTATTGATTTATCGTTTTTAAAAATTACCTGAACACTTCTGACAACACATAAAACCTAAAATAGAACAAAATGCATTAAAAATATGCAAAAACGATCAAATATGCAAAAATATGCATTTTCCTTCAAATATGCAAAATAAAACTTGTCCTAATCGAATGCTTTTGGCCCAAAACACATGAAGTTTTAAAAACTTCATACGTGATGTACAAAGCATAAAAAAAAAAATATGCAAAAACATAAAAATCCGGGCCTTAGTTATCACTATCCGAAACCTTGGAAGAAAGTTTTTCTAGGTAGATGGTGTGCAAAATACTATACTCACCTGTTCCTCGAACCGACTAACTGTCTGTGGTATCTGATTGGAGGTGAGCTGCCGGGGATTAGAAGAGCCATCAAGCGCTGGGCTAAAGTGCTCCAATTATCGGTCAAAAAATAATTATCGGTATCGGGATTTAAATTGGCTCCGTTTCCTTTCGGTTAGGCTTGGGCGCCTTTGTAGTTTGCCATTAGTCCCGCATTTAGTAACATTTAGCAGAAATATTTTACTGTTAAAATGGCGCAACAGAATGGAAAACCCCAGCAATAATGAGACATCTGCAGCTTACCTGAAATCATGGAGATCTTGACTATTTGTAGCCATATTAAAAACATTAAATGGTTTTTATGATGTCAAAACGGTATTTTGGCTATTCAATATTGTCTCATGACAATGACAGAGAAATGATGAGAAAATACTTAAACAAAGATATGAGAATATGGTCATTAGGGAGTCCCATTGAGAAAAAAAAATCTGTATTTTAAGAGGTTACCTCCTTCAACCTTTGCAAGTCTGACCAAAGTAAAAATAATTATAGCATGGACTAGAATTTGTTTCAGCTAGATAAACTATTATCAACCTAATAAGAAGAGGACAAATACATTTAAAAGCTTGTTCCCCATTTTTTTCTAAAAAAATTAATTCGAAAATTACTTTCAGTGATGCCTTAAATTTATACATTTTATTAATACTGACTAGCATTTTTCGATTTGGGCTATGTATTCTGAGTTCCTATTTACATTTTAATTATCACAATCGAAAAAAAGTCCAGATATTTTTTTAATTTCAATTATGCAATGGATGACTTCCTGCTGAGACTGCCCCGTCATCAGTGACTTTAATCAAGGATATTGATAGGCTCCCGAAGCAATATTCTAGATGCATGAACAACTAAACAGCTGGATAACCGAATTGTTTTAGAATAATAAATAAGTTCCATTAACTGAATAGCTTTATTATTTAAGAGTCCATTAGTGGAAATGATTAATTAATTTTCGATTCGGGGCCAACATTTAATTGAATTGGAGTCTTTTCTACACTATGCCTTCTACCTAATCCGAAAAGGATGGTCGAATTCTATACTTTATAAACTTAAGTCATATTCAGTATTTATACGTAAATAATTTATGATTATAATTTGAAATAGTAAATTAGCTTGATAGTTTTCTCAACGAAATCCCGTCAAAATAAAATAAAAATCATAAATAATAAAAATATTAGAGGAGGTCAACTTTGTTTTAAAGTCAATATTCATAATAAATAACTTACCAGATTTTTTATGAAATAGATTTTTCATTTGACAACATATAATTTCAGTTATTTTCTTCTATATAAAATAATGATGAATGCTAATTTAATACCTTTCCTACATGACTGATGTTTCATGATCAGTATTAATATTCGTTGTTGGAATAAATTAATTAATTAGTGAATTGATAAACAGCTTTTAGTTCCCTATCAACGATACCTCCAGTAATGGATATCCTAAAGGAAAAATGTTCTGTGGATGAGGTTCAATTTATGAGTTACAGAAGTTTTCTGTTTAAAATCTAATGATTGGTGTTAAGAAATCAAAAAGTTCAGAGATAGCTAACTAAAAAAATAAAGTAACATCAATTACATCCTGTTTAAATAATTATTTATTAATTAGAAGCAAAAACATTATTTTGTTGGCAGTAGGTTTTTCTTTACAAACCATTATTTTTCTAAGAGAATCGTATATTTATTGAGTACAATAAAATAAACTCCGAGTTCTAGATAAATTTTTTGTAATTTATTATAATTATTTCAGATTTCAGGATTCCTTAGATCCGTTTGTTAAATTAGTTCGCCGAACTTTCTAGTTGTTTTTCATTAAAATGAACATTGCAGGATTCAGAATATTTGGTACTACAATCTAAAATATGAATTAAAATTTATTCTTGTCATTCACACAAGTATTTTATTTCAGCATTTCAAAGATTTGAACTCAGTGAAAACAATACATTTAATTTCATTATAACTTATATGTAAGAGTATTGAATACAGATTTTTTTCAGAGAGCTCTCGTATCTTGACAACAAACACCTACATCGCTTTTCTATTGTGGCGTCATTAAATAAATATGTGTTCTCTTTCTTTATGGTGACGCAATAGTTTGTGAAGAAGCTCGACTTCTGCATTCTTTTTGACTCCGTCCAACATATTCGATCTCATAGATCCTCTTCCCATAGAGACGATTTAGTGAGAGTTGGTTTCTCCCAACTGTATGTAGCAATACATATTTTATATTCCGTTGTGGAGGGTTGGAATGAAAACAGAGCATGATATGCCTGAATGTGGGTTAGAGCTAGGTAAATGTAAGTTCAAAATATAGTCTTAATGTTTAGCCTATGCAGCCACGAGCCCACCTTTTTTGACCGAACGAAGAACTCGATAAATAGTGAGTGTTGCAAGAGTACTCTAATAGAAACTTTCTTAAAAAATATTTCATCATGTCATCAAACCTTAAGAATCTATTGCCTTGTAGTAAATTCTCTTCTTGTAGTAAAAAGTAGAAAATTTATGTTAAAAGCAATTTTTATTGGTGGTATGTTAGTATTCGGTTTTGTTATTTTAATCATTGGGTAATTATCGTTGATATGACAGTTCCTGCGGATTTTCCTTTTTACAGTACATTTCAGAATTGTTTCATGAATAGAACCTAAATATTCGTGCTCAATGGTCTATTACTTTTTTTTTTAAACAGTTTATTGAAACATTAAAATCTGCCACTTGTGGGCAACAAGTAATGGTGCTATATAGCTTACAGTCATTTCATAACAAAATAAAATAAATAAATATATACATGCGGTAATAAAAAGATATTAAAGTGAAAATGATAATAAAATATAGTAAAAAAAATAATAATAAAAAAAATAAAATGTACACATTCATATCCTAGGTCTATTACCAGAAGCGCCGAATAAAATAAAATGCGCTTGAGTGTTTATTTATGGTATCATTTCAGCATGTTATCACTTAAAGTTAAGTAATTACAAGTTTTATCTTTTCATTAATTTCCTTTTAATATTATCTAAAATAAAAATACTTTTATCACTGAATGTATATAGTAACTGTTGTTGACTGTATATAAATTAAAGAACCGACTTACACATAATTGTTTTGGTCATATCATCATCCATACTTCGAAATGTTAGTTGAAACATTTATTTCTTCAGGTATATCATTTACATGAATATAGTCACTTCCCATAATTATACTCTTGTTTCCTTACTAAATAACTAAAGAGTATTTTCATGTTCGAGAATATTAAAAACGAAACGAATACGAAGTTAAATCTTGCTGAGACATGACTCGAAGCCACAACTTGCGGAACTGCGACGACATCTTTTATAATTATAAAAGCGATCTGTTGTATAATGCGTACTAAGAGGTCAGTGAACTAATTTTCCATCATTCACAAAGCAATTACTGTTTTTCATTGGAACTTCTCAACGACCAATTATTTCTAATTCCTAAAAACTAAGTAGTACTCAGTAATTAAGTGGAAAGCTCCTAAAAAGGCAACAATGGCTACTTGGCTCCAATTCAAGGCTTATATTGAAGTGTACGAACATGGAAATGACCAAGAAAGGCCAACAATTATTCTCAAAGGGCATAAATATAAGAAAGAGTTAATTACAAGAGGTAAGGGAATTGAATGATTTACTAAAAACTAGTCCTACGTCTGTGAGCTCTGATCGGCTCCAACACTAATGAGTTTCTCCCTTAATGAGTTCTCGTTTATAATCGTCGGGCCTCCGGGTGCTTTCCAATGCCAGCACTCGTTTACAGGCTTCTATGATGAAGAAAAAAATAGTAGCTTCAAGAAGAGAGGATTGTCCGGAACATGATGTTCTAGGCACGAATCATCCTGATGTTAAAATATTTCCAATATGTATCCTAAAAATTATTTTATGTATTTAATAATGGACCATTTGACTACAATCACCCAAAAAATGAAATTGTTTTGATTTTTTTTTCTGTTTCATGTCGCTTCGGCTGCTGGGTGGAAAGGGGTGGTTAGGGACCATTAGCGATTTAAATTTCGTGCCTTAACATTGTGGGTAACACATATCATAACGCATAACGTCCTGCTTGATTTTAACATTTTATTCGGTTACTAGTGCTTGTTTTTTAGCCTTCTTCAACGTAGTGATCATTCTTCAACGGGTTTTGCCAAGGAGGAGGTATCATGGTTTGGGGAGCAATAACAGCTTCAGGAGATTTTTTGATTGAAAGGCTTGAATGAAGTGTAAATAGCCAAAATTATTTTCAATAATTAGGGAAAAGGTTTTCTTCAACATTTTTAGACGAAGATTTTCTGTTCTTTAAGATAATGCACACCTTCACAAATCAAAAGTAAAAATTTTACGGATTCCATGAGAGGAGAATCACGCTGTTGAAATTCTTTATCACCAGATCTGAATTCCATCGATTACTTTTGGAAATATCTCTCGGATGATTTTTACTCATAAGGAACCCATAATTCCGATGAAGATCTGAGGGATGGCTTCCAGAAGGCAGTGGGAGTTGTAACTAAAAAAAGTCACATCTTTTGAAAAATATGTGTTTATAATGCCTATCTGTGCCTTCTTAAAATTATTAACCCATTTTTATTTTAAAACATAAATAAATGTACACATTTATTTGTATGCATGAATATATTGCATTAGGCCAATCCTTTGTATAAACGATATCTTCTCCCACTTGTGTTTATTTCCATCAAACAAAGAACATATGCATTATATTTCATAACACATTGTTAAAAATTATAATAACATAAAATATTTAATCAATGGGAAAAATCAATTGTACACGTGGTAATACAAGAAGATTGATTATTCCTGTCAGATAAGAATGTATTGGCTTCAACTTTTAATTCATTGCATTTTTTCAAGACTTCATCATAAGCAAAGGGCTCCCTTTTCTATGTGATGAAAATTAACAGGACTTTCGAAAAAATACAAGTCATAATGATAAGGCTACTTTTACATTTCGTTTATGTTGCCAACTATTTATCTGATGCATTTTCAATTATTACTAATTGGGAAAGGTGTGATTAAAAAGTTGTTTCCTGTCAAGAGAGTCTGAAACCTATAATACAAAATAACTAATGGCGGTTTGGTCTCTGATTGACTTTAGCCTGTTTGGCAAAAGTCCATTATGGCTGGACTGAGAGAATGTTAATAGTAAAAAGATTCTTGAGATTAACACCTAAATAAGGAAGTTTATTAATTTTTGTCTCGAAGGTAACTACGTCAAGGAAAATTTGTGCCATTGCCTTGTTACTTAAGTTATACAAATAGTACGTCCCTAAGAAAATTAATTAACTATAAGAACTAATTCAGCAGAAAATGTTTATTAATATTTTTGAGTATTTTCGTTGTTTAAAATTTATTGCTATGAAGATAGTTATTATTAGTTGTATTGAATTTTAGGGATTTCTCTTACTGAAATTGCATTATATCAAAGTTTCGTCTAAAGGGTTAGGTATAAGGGTTGGGCTAAACAAAAGATAGAAACATAATATTTTTTTTACATATTACTTTTCAAAGATGATAATGATATTACCGAAAATTGTTTCTTGTTTTTCTGGCCAATTGACTCAGAGAGTTTATTAAGTATGACTCTTAAACACTTCGCCTCGTTGCCCTGAAGATGGCCTTCCTTAAGGCAGGCACAATAAAATATTATTTTGAGTAATCATTGACTGCCCCACCTGAATATTTCATACCACTCTTAGAATTACCCAGTCAACTACCATATTTCCTACTTAAATTAGAGAATTTATGAACTAAAGATGAAAAGGATAGCCTTTGTGCTACTTTTATATTTTATTTAGGAGTAAAATATTCATATAAACTTTTTACCCAAAAGTCATTTCCCCTACCTTCAAACGATCTCCTTCAGGCTACAGCTGTTTCAATCAAAACCTTTTCCTTTCCTATCACATTAGCATCGGTGTACTGTCCTCCTAATAATTCCATCTCCGATTCCCAATTCAGCTCTCTCCTCGATTCCCTAGGGATCCATTTCCTTTTAGGTGCAGACTTTAATGCGAAACATCAACAGTGGGGATCAAGAACTACTAATTCCCGAGGCCGCATGCTACTGTCTGCACTTAATTCCCACAACTCCAGTTTTATTTCTCCCGGCACTCCTACATATTGGCCCACTGATCCAAACAGAAATCCTGATCTCCTCGACTTTTTTATCCATGCTGGCTTAGGTCCCCTAAACTATTCCATAGAACGCCTTGATGAACTTTCCTCAGATCACAGTCCTTTGATCCTTACCCTTTCTGTATTCCCAATACCCAAACTTCCACCGCCATCATTTATTAGGGGACCAGTTGACTGGAACCTTTTTCACCAGCTTGTATCCGACACCATTGACCTCAGAGTTTCCCTAAAAACACCCCAAGAGTTAGATGATGCAGTCGATTCCTTTACCAATTTGATCCAGCAAGCAGTTTGGACTGCATCTTCACCTCGTCCTTCCTTCAAACCTCGCAAGAAAAATCCATTACCACAAGATCTTAGGGATCTTATCTTTACCAAACGCCGTTACCGATCCCTTTGGCAAAGGACTAGGCATCCTCACGATCGGAGACTATATAACTACCTCACCAAACTAGTTAAACAGAACCTGACAACCTATAGATCCGAAACCTACAATGCCTATCTTTCCACACTATCCGCTTCTGATAATTCTCTTTGGAATGCTACCAAAAAGATCCTTAAATACCACCCTATTTCCCATCCCCTCCGCCGTGAAGATGGTTCTTGGGCTGCATCAGATGAGGACAAAGCAGAAGAATTTGCCAAACACCTTTCAAATACATTTATTCCACATCCTGAAACCAATCCTACGCACGTTTCCAATATTAATGAATTCCTCTCTTCACCCATTCCACTATCCTTACCTCCTAACGCTGTAAACCCCTCTGAGGTCAAATTCCTCTTACAAAAATTAAAAGTCCGCAAATCTCCTGGACATGACCTTATAACCACCCAGATCCTACAACATCTTCCCCAAAAAGCGATTATTTTCCTTACCTATCTATACAACTGTATCCTTCGCACAACTCACTTCCCTTTGTTGTGGAAACACTCCATCATCACTCTATTCCCTAAACCTGGTAAACCACCAAATGACACGTCATCATACCGACCCATCAGCCTGCTTCCTATTCTTTCCAAAATTTTTGAAAAGATCCTTCTGAAACGAATCCTACCCATTATCGAATCCAATATTCCTTTACATCAGTTTGGATTCCGTCCCAGGCACTCGACGGTCCAGCAGGGTCTCCGAGTTGTCGATCACATATCCTCTGCTCTTGAAAGCAAACAGTACTGCACAGGCGCATTTCTGGACGTAGCACAAGCTTTCGACCGGGTATGGCACGCCGGTTTGCTGTTCAAGCTCAAAACTCAGTTACCTCAATCCTTATTCCTAGTCCTTCGATCCTACCTCTCTGATCGCTACTTCCAAGTGCGCTGTGGTAACGAATACTCCAATCTTTACCCAATTCAAGCTGGAGTCCCCCAGGGCAGCGTCCTGGGTCCTATCCTATACATATTGTACACCGCTGATATCCCAACTACTCCTGAAACCTTCCTTGCAACGTTCGCAGACGACACAGCCATCCTATCATCTCATCCAGATCCTGAAATGGCTTCCTCGAACCTCCAAAGGAACCTTTCACTCATTGAAATTTGGTGTAACCAGTGGCGGATCAAAGTCAACGAGGAAAAATGCAAACACGTGACTTTTACACTTCGCCGGAGAACATGTCCTTCTGTCCAATTCAACGAAACCATCCTGCCTATTTCCGACACAGTACGATACTTTGGCTTCTTCCTAGACAAAAGACTTACATGGAATCCTCATACCAGACTCAAAAGACAAGAACTTAACAGACGTTTCAGCCAACTATACAGATTACTATGTAGGGCCTCCCATCTTTCAATAGACAATAAACTACTAATATACAAGACGATCATCAAACCTATCTGGACCTATGGACTGGAACTGTGGGGGACCGCAAAAAAATCGAATATCAGACGCATTCAATCCTTTCAATCCAAAGTGCTGAGAACTATTGTCAACGCTCCTTATTATGTCTCCAACAAAACCCTCCATAATGATCTCAACATTCCTTTTGTCCTCGACCTCATCCCTACTAAATTCTCAAACTTTCACCAAAACCTTGTCTGTCATCCCAATCCCCTGGCTCAGTCATTATCCAGTTTCACACATCCATACAATCCACCCCGCCGCCTAAACCGGCAATGGCCCCGAGACTTGTTATAATAATGCTATTTGGAGTACTGGCACTGGCCAGATTCTCCACTCACGACCTGTGTGTGTGTGTGAAGCGCCCTTAACCAGCTTCCATTGGTGTTTAATGCCAGTGACGCGGCTGGGAAAGGGAGCTGAGGCCTCCCGGACTCCTGCTTTGCCCTCATTCATGAGGAAGAAGCTCAGTTCGGGGATCCCAGGCAAATAGTAAATAGAGTATGAATGTGTACAGTATATTTCTTTTATGTTTTATTTATTATTATTATATTTTTTTTTATTATATATATATTTTTTTTTTTTTACTTTATTTTTGTATATACTTTTTCGCTTGTATGTATTTATTTATGCATTTATTCGTTTATATCATTGATTTTTTATGGAATGATTGTAGCTTCATAGCACCATTACTTATTGCCCACAAGTGGCAGATTGTAATGTCTGAATAAAAAAAAAAAAAAAAATAAAAAAAAATAAACTTTTTAATAGACAATTTTTATTAGGATATCGGATTTCATAAAGGAAATTGTTTTTTTAAATTGAAGAAAAAAAAGAGAATGATGTAAAGATTTATTTTTTATTACAAGGAGAGATTAGCCTAAGTTATTACTTTCATAGTCATATAATCTATGCTACACTATCTTAAAAAATCAATAGGTGTTGTTAGAAATGTAAATTGATATTAATTATTGAATAGAGACTATTTGCACTAATAAACACATAACATTCTTTGTCGCTTTAACAACATCTCTTGTAGTACGTAACAGGAAAATGGTACACTTTTTGATAATCGAAAAATCCAAGTTTAATTAAGACAAGGCAATAAGGCGCAGAACCTTGTGTAGCCAACTTGTTTGCTGTTTAAATCAGTACAATTTTAATGTGAATAAAATAAATAGAAGTATAATGTGGATCGTTCATCAAATCAGCGACTTTTAGAATATTGATTATTATTATTAAGTGATGGATGAGAGATGATTGGAGATTTATTTAGCACGTAAGTAGGTGATAGGAGATGATAGTAAATTTACTTTAGCGTTGTTAACTTGTTCGAATTCTGATCCCCTACTCTACTCTCAAGACTGGCTATATTGCCAAGTTAAGCTAATAAATATTAGAGGGTTATATGCACATATGTTTATACTAAAGTACATATGTAAATACTAAAATACCTAGCATAATCTTGACCTAACTTGATATAATTTCGGCACTCGTTAGTTTAAAAACAGACTACAAAAAAATCC
The DNA here is from genome assembly GCA_037127475.1 of Arma custos. Taxonomy (NCBI): domain Eukaryota; kingdom Metazoa; phylum Arthropoda; class Insecta; order Hemiptera; family Pentatomidae; genus Arma; species Arma custos. Next base: position 42,624,608 of record CM073760.1, read on the forward strand.
TTACGATTTTTAAATTTCTAATTATTTATTTTATTTGATATCGTTACTTAAAATTACTTATAGTCACTCTTTTCTTTAGTAAAACGATGAATAAACACATAGTATTCGAACTGTGTAAAATATAATATTTATAATATTGGTAGGAAAAATTTAAATACCAAATTTACAGGAAAGAAAATTTTTAGAACTAAAGCTTTTCAACGAAAACATTTGTAGTTCTGGATCCCGTTTGGCTTGATCAGCAAAAATAATGTTAATTAAAAGTTATAAGTTAATTTTATACCTGCTAAACTAACAGCGGAATATCTACCTTAGAGGGGAATAAAAAAAGAAGGATTTTAGAAGTGTTGAATTTCTTTAGGTGTTAGTTCAACAACCCCAAAATATAAATGTGTGCATTTCAGAACTTATTAAGTAAATCCATAGTAATTTACTTCGAAAGGGACATAAAATGGGGGTCCCAAGCCTGTAAAGTGTTATTTACTTCTTAAAGATACCTTACTAATTACACCAGGACCGGAAAAATTTGACTCCCAATGTAGCATCGTAAAATAAGTCAAAATTTCAAAAAAACAGAATTATTCCTAAATTGTAAGTTTTCATTTCTATTGGCAGTACTTTTTTTTTTTTTTTTTTCTTGTTTTAGCCTCAAATTAGAGAAAAGTCTTTCGACGTTTATTTGATCTATTAGTGGCCGGTGATGACCCATAGGACTTCTGGCGCTCACCCAGCCTATATAATGTGGGGGGGGGGATCTGGCGGTTGAGCATGATATAGGATAAATTACCTCCTTGCACAACCGTTGTCCAAGAAACAGTACAGTCTCTACCACATACTCAACCCAAGACACAACATGGGTTGTAATGGCACATGTTGTTTTTCTATTTTATCTTGTATAAGTCTGAAGTTTTTCTAGAATCATTAAAATATATACAACTATGCTGTCCTTCGGAAGGGACGTTAAATAGGTGTCCCAAACCTGTACGATCGGGTACTCGTTAAAAATCCCTATCCAAATCAAACTTTAATAGACATAATTTAGAGCTCCCAATGTAGCATCGTCCGATTAGCTCTAGCAGCATAAAGTGACGTTAAATAAATAAATAAAAATATATTGAGAAGAAATGCTTGTGATTTATACAACAGCAGATTTTCATAATTATGTCAGTGACGGGTAGGATTTCGCGAGTAGTAAAGTTTTATGAGAGAAAAATTGGAGGGGAGATTGGAACTGCTTTCATAAATTGAGCACTACTATCGGAACATACTTACCCCCGCCATTCATTCGAACCCTATTAATTCTTAGTGCGTGCCCAGGAGCATCCCTCCCAGGGGGAGGCGCCACGGGATTGAAAAAGATTAAATCCGTAAAAAATTTAAAGAAAGCAGAAAATGTTGAAAGTAAAAATTGCTTTTGTTCCATTAGCGGGTTATAAAGGTGATAAACCCGGAGCCGCAATCAGAGCAGGAGTTGGCCCCCCTCCTCGTTACAAATTCTATTTATGTTGCTCCTCGGCCCCACTTCGGAGGGGGGGGGGAAGGAATTAAAACCCCTAGCAATTTACCGGACCCCTCCCAACAATACAGCCCCGTCCCTTAACAGAGAAAAATAATTGCCTTCATTGTATTATATAAATTGAGTTTGGGAACAATCATAGGGCACCCTCGTTCTAGAGGCGCCCACTCCATCTAAGCTGAAACTAATTTCAATACTGAATTATGACAATGTTTGCTCTCATTCCGGCTGACGCACTATAACGCCGCGCGGATTCATTATGCATCTGGATAAATGCAGAGGAGCATTATAGTGGCCATTGGCAGAGGAGGCTGGGAGGGGGATAACAAGCCAAATGTTAGCTCCGTTATAATTAATATTGATCCGCCTAGCTCCAGATTAGGACTCGTCCTCGGCTCGAGCGGTACCCTCAACTGTCGGCGTATCATCTTCCGGCTCCTTCTGCCAAACCAATACTATCAACCTCCTTCTTCGGAAATTAAAAAAAATAACTTGTATATCCATTTATGTAACGAATACCCCCATAATTGACCTTGATATTTTAAAATAAATATCGCTCATGAATAGTTAAAAAAATTGTCATACTGATTCAACGAGGCTGGCGCATGATTTCGTTACAAAATGAACAATGCAAATCTGGAAGATGCCATATAAAGTAAGAATACAGGAAAAGAAAAGAAATTTTGATTTATCTGCACTTCACAGCATTTCCATCATCAAATCATCAAAGATTATAAAAAACAAAACAATAATTCATTAAAGGAGTGAAAATTATTAAATATTATTTAATATTTAATCATATTAAAATAAAGACCTATACCACAACAGCCAATGAAGGGTCTTGGGTTCAGTATATGGTAGAGACTATATTGTTTTCCAGGACAAAGGTTGTTCAAAGAAGTGATTTATCTGAGATCACTCTCAGCAACCAGAATTGTTTCCTCTGTCAGTGGCACCCACTTTACAGAGGCTTGCTGAGTCCCATTAGAGTCTACAGATCTCACAGGATCCATTCCAACGGTTGTGTAGACAAGTGATTTGTTCGGGAAAGTCCATCTGTGAATGTTAATATTAAGTAAATGATCTGCCACGGCCGGTTTTGAACCCGGGACCTTCGTCACGGTAATTCAATGCTCTGCCATTGAACTACCTCAATCCCATATCATATTCAGTCATTAAAAATTATTAATCGTACCTTGGAGATATTTTAAAGCGTATAACAAAACCAGTCCAGATTTTGACAAAGCACATGATAGATTGTATATTGATAATAGAGGATAATAGAACATGGTTATCGCTTTAGACTCCTAGTATCTACCGTATTAATAGCGAATTGTAGAGTAGTGTAGGTACATAGCAACTTTCTACACCCAAGGAGTTCGAAGCCTGACAGGTGGCATAGTTTTTAAATAATCATTGGTCCTTCGGAGGGGACGTAAACTGACGGTGCTGAGCCTGTGTGGTGTCAAGTACTCGTTAAAGGGATCTTTCCTAATTATAATAATAATTATAATTATAATTATTTAGGACTTCTACTGTAGCATCGTCCAATTAGCTATAGCATCATGACGTTAATTAGAGTGTTCATAAATTTATTTTAAAAAAAAAAGAATTTAAGTTCTTCTTACATTTTGTAAAATAATATTTTTCATATATTCGATCTAAAGATAATGTTGAGGTATCATAATGTAGGATACATAATGTTTTTATTTAACACATCGCTTTTAATTGTTTTCGCAATGTCAATAATACCTAACTGCGGATGTGGTGACTAAAATTCTAGGAGGGAGAGGTTTGTTTGTGCTTGGAACTCTTAAACTAGTTTTCCCTTGAGAAGGGTCAGCGGTGATAGAAGTTTGATTAAGGGATCAGTTGGGTATTGGGAGGGATAAGTGCTCAGTATTTTATACAAAACAAATTGAATCGGGGTCCGTGTAATAATAAAATTTAGTATCTCAGACATTATTACAAACATTTTTTCTGACAACAATTACAAAAGTATTTTTTCTTCTTATTTGATCTTTATTAATATAATAATTATTAAATAAATCACTTATATATTTATAAGAACGATACTGAAATGAACCAGATCTACAACTCTGACAACCACAAAATAGGGTCTAAAATAAATCGAGATCAGAGAATGAAAATAGAGATAAAACGGAAAAGATAAATAGTGTAGATAAAAATAGAAAATGATTTTTTTATAATGAGAAAATAAAACGAATTCATATGGAACCATATTTAGATACTTTATCGAGCTGTGGTTTTACTAAAAAGAAGCATCTTCAGAAAGAATTAAATAAAAATAAATTAAGTACATATGAAACTAATCAACATGATGATAATTATTTTTTTTAAAACCTAATACTTCAGAGTTTTTATCTATTTGTTCTCTCTTTTTTTTTTTCATTCGTTCATAAATTCCATATTAGGGTCAGATTCAAAGTGGAGGAACTCAAGAGCAAAAGTTCATCAAGAGAAAATGTATAAATGCGTATTATGGTAATCAAAACTACTGAACCGATTTGTATGAATTAAATGGGTTGTTTTTAATTTTTAATAAAACTAGAACCTCAAAAAAAATTGAAATAGAATATTAAAAAATAGAAGTGAATATTTGTTACAGAATTATTGGGTGCTAAGAGACCTTCGATTTTTATCGATTTTTTATAAAAATACTGTTAAACCCACTAGTTAAATATGCTAAAAATTTTTCATTACAGAGCAATGAGTAATTAATTTTTCGTAATCATGTTTTGGTGCACCACGATTAACGAGTACTATATACCTTGTTTCTTTTATATTCCATTCATTATCGTTTCTTTGATTTTTTATGAAGTTTCAATTTTTAGTTTTTGTATGTCTAACCAAATTTGTTCCTAAAAGTAAATTTATTCTTAGTGTATTTTCTGAGTAAATTACATCAGTAAAACCAGTTTGTCCAATGAGGACGCCAGTAGTAAGGGTATTCAGGCACGTATCGTATAATTGTTTTGTCAACAGATGTAAATCGAAAAGCGAAATTTTCGCTGAAATTGAGATTTATATCGATACTAAATGTTAATACACCTCTCGTAAGAGGAAGATAAGTGCGGACCTGGGCTGTCATGGACAGGAAGGATCGGGCAGAGATAACTTATACACGGACCCAACGAGATAGTCCTATCGTAATTAATAGTGATCAATACGCTCAGCAATTGAGTCCCTATTGAAGCGCTTTAATAATAATCTATTAAATGAGATCCCACTTCTGGCAGATTATCCTTTTACCAGGGCTGCCAATCAATCCCAGTTTAATTAGTTAATCACTAAAGATTGATCACATCCGATATAGCTCGTTTAGGAGAATTATATACATCCCATTGCTGGTATTCGCTGGACCAATCTTCGTCGGCTCGTTCGTTCGCCACCTCATGGATTCAGACTCGACTGCAATTAGAAATATAATGAACATTTTATTAACGACTTGGTCATTGGCTATTATAAATTGTGTAATCGAAAAATTAGATCGCTTTCATTTTTAAATTGAAATCGTTTTCGTTATTTTGGCTGTCGATTTTTCTTCTCATATTCCTACATTTAATGGCTTATGTTCTTTATTAATTTATTATGAAAGTAATTTATTCAATCTCAACTATATATTTATTAAAATTTAATTTCAATTGCTTGTTCACACAGATCATAATTGAATTAAATACCCGAAATCAGCATTTATAAAAATACTTTTAATATTAAAAATGAAATAAGTGTGATAATCGTGTCCAAATTTTATTTGAATCAGTTAACTGTACTTAAACTTCTCTATATTATACATAGATTTGTTTAGATAAAATTTTAAAAATACGAAATCCACTATTTCAGTTGCTTATTCACATGGCCAACGTAGAATTAGGCAGAAATTAACAATATTATGAAAATAAATATAACATTAAAATTAAAATATATGTGATATTTATGTTCAAACATTTATTTGAATCAGTGCAGATCAAGTGCTGTATATCATACAGAAATATTTTAGATTAAATACTTTTTAGAATGTCAGTCTTTGCAAAGAACGAATTAATTAATAAATTTGACACCAATTCCGCCGGGCGCAGCTTCCAGTTAAATCTCAATAAGTTTCAACTTTTCATTCCTCGAAAATAATTCTAATCGCGAGTTATAGTATGAATAAAAGGGTTAATGTGAATATTTTGATAATCAATTCCGAAATATAACGTTGATTTCAAACTAAACATTTCAAAGTATAGAGGAAAATATAGCCTAAACAATATGTATTAATCGGTGTATATAAATCGTTCTTTAATGTAAATACAGTCAGTAATAGTTACAGTATAAAGTAAGAAATAAAATCATTTTAATTTCCGAAAATGTTAAAAATGAAACGTATGAAAAGTTGAAGATAGTTGCGAATTAACTCGAAGCTACAATCTGCTGAACTGATATCGTCAATTTGAACTAATATTTATTTAATTTGATTCAGCGCTCCAAAAAATTGATTAATTAGCAACAAAGAACAACTGCACAAATATTTAGGTTCTGTTAATGAAATAAATTCCTTACGTTTAATAATAAACTTTAATTTAAAACTTAGCTGTCGTTTTCATCAACTCTTAAGCGTTCTAGGAATTTTACATGAATGATAAAGTAGTGTATAATGAAGAAATAATTATTAGAGATTCGTGTCAAATGGGGATCCGAATATTTTTTCTAACACGACATTTCACCGCCTTACTTCTTATCATAGGCGTAACGGGGGGGGGGAGTGTTATTGGGGCTGTAACACCCCCCCATTGCTTAGAAGAAATTTTCAAAAAAATTGTAAGTAACAATTTAAAAGAAATAAAAATTTGAAGGATTTTACTTTTTCAAAGTTATTATTGTGGGATTACAGAAGTAAGGGTCAATAATGTCAAAAACACAACAAAGCAAGTGCAAACACAGTTATCTTAATGAATAAAAGGTACACTAAAATGACAAACCAAAACGTAATACTGTTTATTTGAAATTAATGATATTGTTATAGCGGCAGTAGTGGCATCTAGCGGCAAAAATAAGATCGCAAATGTGAGAAGAACAGTTTAAAAAAATTTTAGAATCTAGAAGTAAAGTCTGGATGGGTCTAGAAAGTACCCTATGCAATTAACTGTAGTAAGTTATTGTAACCAATAAATAAGGTTACTTGTATTCAACAGCTATTTCTTGATTGCCCTTCCAAAAATAACATTTATAATGAAAATAACATGTATAACTTCCAAAATAACATTTATAAAATATTATAATCTATTTATTTAATTTGAAGCTACATGATTATAGTATAATATAAATTATACCTATATTACGAGGCATCTTTTTTGAAGGGAGTAATATCTTGGAGTGATTGACCGGTGGGGGTTAATCCCCTCCCTCATGAATCAACTCTAGTTACGTTAATGCTTCTTAAGGTTTTAGTCCTAGACTGAATCTAAAGTTTTGGGAACAGAGAGCATTGCTTGACTAAACTAGATAAAAATGTGAAAAGGTCTAATTTTGAAATTTGTAGTTACCCGCTTTTGATCTTGAATACTACTTCATTTAGTTCATTACAAAGATATTACAAAACGATTTTAGGTATCAGTTTCGCAGTTTGTCATTTCGAGATAAGTCACGATAAGTTTCAACTTATCATTCGTTTCTTATTTTTATATTCTCAAAAATAATTTTATTACTTACTACGTTATAACGGTTAATGACTATGTAGATTAAAGAACAGATTTACAGGTACTGTTTAGGTTACATTGTCATCTATACTTCAAAATCTTAGTTGAAACATCCATTTCTTGATATTATTATCCGAAATATACATATTTCCCATAATTACATTCAATTTGAGACGAAAGTCTACTTTTGTTCAGAGACAGTTAACTGCTTTCAGATAACCGGAATCGTATCATTCTCGTAGTTTATGGCTTTTAACGGAGTTGTAATATAAGCAATAACTCCTTTTCAAGGCAATGCCTTACTTAGCCCCTTATTCACCACGAAAATAACACGATTCCGCTTACTTAAGTACTTACGCTTACTTAAGTAAAATAAACTAATTTTGGAGAAAATTAGACTTAAGCACTTATTTATCGGAGCTGCAGATATGATATGTTTGTTGTTACATTCATTTCTTGATGAAATTATTACCGAAATATGTACATTTTCCATGATTACAAAAAGTTAACATTTAACTCTAAGCAACAAAATACGGAATTCGATATCTTTTTTCAAATGGATAGTATTGCTTTGAGATTAATTAGTTATTAAAAGCACCGTTATTTATATCTACTTTCTGGAGTAATCAGAATTGATATTACAGCTACTATTTTTCCTGTCACTTTTATGATGAGATTGGGAACGAGGAAAATTTATCTTGGATTCGAATCAAAAGGAAACACTTACCTAACTGAATAAATAAAACAATAAATACCTTGCTCAGATATCTGCACTTGTTCTAGACCGGCTGTCATGACGAAACATCCACGTACACAGTACACTTTCAATTGTTACGAACCGTACCCCAAGAGCGCCAGGCACTGACTGAACCCCTCCGTGGAACTCTTTGTGTCCCCGCCACCCCGCTATGGTGGAAGGGACGGCTCGAGGTCGCTTTGTGCCCTTTTTTCCATGTAGCATTAGCTAGTCGGTGCCTGACCAGTTCACACCTCCGTATAGTTCCTAGAGCATAACCGTTCCTTGGGGCAGGTGTCAGCAAGTGGACCGGTCTTTTCAATTAGTCCAACCTCGCCATATCTCATCCGACAAAAGGATCTGTCGACAGTGACAGCCGTAGTGCAGTCATAAAAACCTGAAAGGGTCTCGTTTGCTTGTTTTTTTTTTTTTAGTTATTATTAATAACGAAAATGGGGATCCGTTATGTAGTTATAAAAATAAATTGCTGGAAGACTAAATTTTAAAACTTATCTGATATGGGCAACTCATGATTGTCATGTATTGTACAATAAATGAAAATTTACCTGATTAGAAAGGAAATGTATAATATAATAAATAATATATCAAAACATTGTTGTTAAGTATTTATTTATACATTTATATTTGACTAACATTTATGATGAAATAAAAAATTACCATTTACAAGTCTAGTTAGTAATACGGGGAACGAGTTCAGAGTGGTATATAAAATACCAATTTTTGGTTGTTGATTATATTTGTTTTTATTCATTTATGTTTATTTATATATATATATATATATATATATATATATATATATATATATATATATATATATATATATATATATATATATATATATAATTATTATTATTATTATTTAATATTATGATTATGAGTGTTTCATTTTTATAGGATGAAAGTATCATTTTTTGTGCTATAATTTTTAAGTTAACACATATAACATAACATATGGATCTAAAATGTGTATCACTATAGTTTTTATATTTAAAAAGTTCTTTCTAGCATTAATCAGTTTTTAAAAATTACTAATAACAATATTTTTAATATCAGGTTTTGTAATACAATTTTTAAAACCAATTTTTTAAGTTTAAAAATAAAATGAATGATGTATATTATTGTTGTTTAAAATAATAATATTATGTATAATGCTAACATTCCAAAACTATATTTTAGCAATTTACAAAAGTTTCCTCTAGGATTAACGATTTTTTAAAGGCTTTAATATTCAACACGAGATTAATTGACATTTTATTATATACTCTTATAATTATCAATATTTTTATAATTACGTGTTTTTAATCTAGTATTATTATAAGATAATTTTTATTATTAATCTTTTTTAAAAAAAGTTGTTGATACCGAAAATTTAGTTATTCAACTTGCTCTGAGTGGAATCGCTTATGATGCTTGATTGATCGCTAGGGTGGCATGTTCATTAAAAAGCATTTTCTTTAATTACTTTGATATTAATAGCTTTGTTGATGTGATGTGTTTTTTTATTATTTTATTTTAACAGCCATATTTGTTAGTTTTTCCTTCTGAACAAAAAGTCGGCTTTCTTCCTTATACCATTTGGTCCCTTAATTAATTTGATAACAATGAATAACCAATCAGAAAGGGATATCGTTTCGTAGAATATTTTAATTTATACATACTTACATGCAGGAGATACATTTAAAACGCAAAAACACCTAAATGATAATAATAATATACTTTTTAGTTATATTTTAATCAATTTAAAATGAAAAAAACGTTACTCAGGAAGAAAACAGGACAGCTCAAAAATTAACAGTTTTTCATTATTTTAAGATAGTATAGTAAATAGATTATAGTAATAGATAAATTAGTTGGCTTATATTAATTTGTTGAAATTCGATAAAAAGTTTTAATTCCAGTTTTTCCCGTAAGTACTTCAGGGGTTGCCCCGGTAGTATATAAGACCATGTAGGTAGAATTAGATGTATATTTCGTTTTCTCAACTCACATTTTCATATTTCGTTTGAGTGGAATTATGTTAATAAAGATTAATCAAACAATGACAAACAATAGGTATAAAAAAACACAAAAAAAAAACAGGAAATTATACCGCCAATTAAGAATTGATGCGTGATACAATCGTTTTGTTTCTGAAAACGTTCTCAAAGTATAACTACGCTGAGATGGTTAACTACAGGCTATAACTACTAGTTAATGTTAGTAATTGCTAAATTGTAGCCAATTGAAGGAACGGAGCTCCCTTTTGACAAGCAGCGTCCTGTAGATTACCATAATCGGATCGCAGCTGGTGCAGAACCCAGCCATTCAGCTATGTATACAGGAAAAATAATCTCAAAGGAAATGTAAAGAAATGCTAAGTGTTTAAAGCATTGATGTTTTTAAAATGTTAAATTATTTACCATATAAGCTAATAAAACGTATATAAAATAAACCACCACTTATAAAAACTAAAGTTCTATTAGTTTACTTTACTTCCGTGACACTACAACCCGTGATAAGTTTGCCCCCTCTATAATCCCGCACCATAGGACTAAATCTTGTTCAGCTGTTACCAAACCATCCATCCAACATAGCTTTGCATGGAAAGTTAAAATAAATAAATAAATTTCAGCATCAAGAATTCTCGGGCGATTTCCTAGGTTCATTTTTTATGCTCATTTTTAAAGTAAATCAATACAATATTGATTCAAAAACATTTACTGATAATCCTGAAAGTACTAATCTGTATATGTGTGGAAACTACATCAGTTGCTACATCAGTTTAGATAGAGCCGAATAGTTATTGAAACGATCTTGGATAAACTTAAATGGAAAAATGGTAAATAGGTTGTCACCTTCGAGTTTGAGTCGCAACAAGTCTTAACTTTTCATTCGTTATCCTTTTAATATTTTTCAAAAATACAAATTATCATGAGACTTATGCTGGAAAAAATAATGTAATTATTGGAAATGTGAATACTTCTGTAATCAACTCATTGCCCATAATTACATTCTCTTTCCCATACTAAAGCTCACGGTAACTTCAATTTTTTGAAAATATAAAAAAAGAAATGTTAAAACTAAACTCGAAGCAACAACCTGCTGAACAGATACCGCAAAAATTAATGGCAAATTTTGCTTTAATATTTTGGAACAGAAGGGAGTGCATGATAAAAGTATAATCAACAGAAAAGTTCTGTTCTTCTGTCTACAGTTTCTAATCCTAATACAACGGTTTTCTCCTGACTAATTAATCTGGATTTCAACCATCCATTCAGTCAAGCATTATACCTAATCTGGAATACTCTCTGTTGTCACCATCCGACTAAATTGCTTCCTGCTCGGAGCTCCCAGCATTTAGTCCGGACGGACGACCAATCATTCCCGTAATGAATAGGATTAGTGCGAGAGAGAGGAGACAAACGCCTGGGCACAATGGGAGGAAAAAAGTGCGCTAGGAAGCGTCGGAAAGGAAACTATAAATAAAGAAGCTAATCCAGGCCGTGCGAGCCATTGAGGAAGGACCAGCTGTGATCCGATCACGGTAATCCCTCGGGGCGTGGATGTCGGCTCGCCGGGGCAAAAACTCCGTTCGTTGTCAACGGAAGAGGGAATGAATATGGCCGAAGTTGAGCTCATGCAGGTGGTAGAGTATATGATATCGGAAAAAATAGTTCAACGTATTTGCTATACAGAAAACAAATATCCTTCGAAATGGCATACCACGATAAACAGGTTGTCGGTAATGGTTGTGGAATCATTTGAAACCGATTTTAAGTATATTTCAAGCCAACTAGTCCAAAAGGTCATATAAGTCTCATCCGGAAGATTCGGAGAGAAATAAATAACATTCTAACATGATATCATTGGAAATAAAATAATAATAAATAGTTATTGACAAAAATTATACAAATTTTATTTGCCACATATTGTATTCGTGATCATTCGTAAACCTCCCATTAAGAATTCACGTGGAAGCGTGGATGGAGAATCCTTCCATTGAAGGTATTCCTAGTGTGTTTGATCTCTCAGTTGTAGACACAACTCCCAGAGACGTTACAGTCTACTTTTCGGATTCTGTGGTAATGTGTCCGTCAGTAATGTTTGTAGCAGTTTGAATTCCTAGTAAGTGAGTCATGAAATTTTTTGTAGTTTCTAAAGACCCGTGTTAGCAACGAGTGACATGTTCACTTTTTTTTTTTAATGCTCTATTAATTAATAAAAAACCTATCCATAACCAATAAATGGTCTTGGGATACTGATGAACAGCTATGGTAGAGTCTGTAGTGATCCTAGGAATGCGGTTTAGCAGGGATGTGATTAGTCCCAGATCAAGCTCAAACTCCAGATTTTTCCTCAATTATAGAAACTGGTTCAGCCCCAGGAGGGTGTCCAGATCCCACAGGGTTCATTCGTGACTATTGACAGATTAAATAATTTATGTGCCACTGCTGGATTTGAACTTGGGATCTTCGGCATAGCAACAGAGCCCTCTCTAAACCCTATGTAAGATAGTCACATGTGATTTCCATATCAGTCTTTAGCCCATCGTAGCGGCCAAGCATTATATTTGTTATCATTTAAAATAGCAATATAGTTGATATAACTGATGACACTACACTTATATACCAAATTTGGAGCGTATTAATATGCGAATATTCATCATTAATGTCCTTAAAACCATTAAAAACGAAATTTTTCAGAATTGTTTTCTCAACGAGATTCCTTCCTGATCCTCATTTGATTATGCTCCATTAGATTTTAAGCCTGTCCTATTTGAATCAACATCCCAGGTAGGGGGGGAGGGGTATTGGGAATTTACTCTTGTACAAGTTAGTTTAAGGTGATTTTGCTTTAAAAATGAGCATACTTCATCCAGTGTCATCAAAAACGATCAAATTCTACTTTAAAACATTAGTTCTAAAAAAAAAAAAAATCTGACTAGGTTGAGCGTCCTAGTAAGTAATAAACTACTAGTACATTATTAGTTTAAAATACTTTATTATTGAAATACACTTCCTTGTATAAGTTGAACAGTCCTTCCCTCCTCCCATACAGTTCACTGAAAGTTAACTCATGAGTTTTTTATTACACTGTTTTTTCTACTGAATTCAATAGAGATGATTCAGAAATCGAAATTGATATTGCTTTTGTAGTCAGAACTGGGGTTTATTAGCGCGAAATAATCAGTATTCCGACGGGATATCTTCCTTCTCCCTTCCACCGGTATGATGAAGGTCCTTCATTCAATTTACATTTCGGCTCAGGCCATTTTGAAGCAGGACACAATCGCAGAGATTGCAAATAAATTAAAAAGTTCCCGTTAAGGAATTCAATTTAGCGCGATGTAATACCCTCTCTCAAGCAAGGCCACCCAGAAAATAACATTCTAATCACAGTTTGCTATAAGATCTTTTAATCCTGCATGACAAAAAAAAGTTAATCTCGATAATTAATTGCTGATAATTATTATTTATAAGCAATTTTAGTTAAATGGTAAAAATCCTTGGACTGATTGATTGATATATCTTATTTGGTGAATTGAGAAAAATATATATATATATATATATATATATATATATATATATATATATATATATATATATATATATATATATATATATATATGGCAAACAAAGCTACCATAATTAAATACACGATTTGGAATTTATGTAGATTAAAAATTTAATGTCTTTAATGTATGCGCTTAAAGATTGGAATAAATTATCTAAGGTATAATACACTATTAACGATATACTATGCACAGTTGCTGATAAATATTAAACAGATCATTACTCAAGCATTATTTATTTCACTATTAACAATTTGAAAACTAATAACATAGATTCTAAATATATAGAGATATATTTCATAGTGAAAGGTGTGTTCACGTAAATGGAAAACTCCTATTTATAGATAATGAAACAGGCAAGAGCTAATTATAGGTATGTATGACTTGCGGTGATCAACGCCCTTTCTGAATGTGAAAACAATCAACGTAAAGTAATTTTCTCAAAACGGTCATCAGCAGTTGGCGTATGCTTAAGAAGTATTGGACTTCGGTTTTACGCCCTTTCGGATAAAATTAACTAACAGTTTATATTTTAGCAATCAAGAGAGTGGGCGATAATTTTTTGTCTCCCTTTCTCCATCAATTTCGTCCCGACTAATGGTTTAATTAAGTTGCCATATTGCCTTGCAATCAATTTCGAATGAAGCGCGCTCTTACTGGCTCATGTGGAATAACAATTATCAAACCTCTGTTAGGTGGTATTAAAAATTGCTGCGCACACTATCAAGATTCATCATGAATTGATTTAATAAATATCATTATGAATAATTATACTTCAATCTTTTATGACTAAATTATAATAATTTAATAAATTAAGAATTATAATTAGAAAAAAAATCTAGCTAAAATGTGTTTGTGATATCAAATTTTATTGATGTTCAAGTTTGTTTGTTTATTCCTTTAACTTTACTTTATGTTGCTAAAGAAAATCAGACGATTCTACAGTGTGAGTCCAAATTTTACCTATCCATAAATATAAATATGATAGAGATCTTCAACGACTACGTGACACCATAGAAGCTCGGGATCCCAATTTTACGTCCCTTCCGATGGACGGCATAACTAAGAATTTTTTACTCCCTTTAAAAAATCCTAAGGCCAAATGCCGGGCTGCAAATCTTAACCACTAAACCACATGTGATCTTTGAAGTACATGTAAAGAGTAACTCTCTGGTAGAATTAGTAGAGACAAACAGAAAAAAATAAATAAAAAATAAAAATCTGGTGTTTTGTCTTAACTCATTTTTCATATAAGTCTAGAACTGTTTTATTTTTGCCATAGAATGTTTAATTATTTACTGTTAAGACCGTGGAAAAATTCCAACGAAAAGCCTTAAGTCTCCAAACTAAAACAGAAATAGAAATTATCTGTCCCTTTTTTTAAGACCGTGGAAAAATTCCAACGAAAAGCCTTAAGTCTCCAAACTAAAACAGAATAGATAGATTTAATTATTTACTATAATTTTACGAATGAATTTTTGAAAGAAGATTTCAGCTTCAAAGAAATATGGAATACATACGTAGTTTTACTAATATATATCAATGATATAATTTATTACGTATCAACAACACTGATTTACAAAACGAAACTTCACTGCAATGTTTGCTCAGAACTTGGTAATATTTTTATGTATGGTTTAGTATTTAGTAGTATTTATTTATGTTTAATATTTTTAAGAACTTTTTAGTATTTTTATGATATTTTACTGTGAAGAACAAAATAAAATATATATAAAACATGTTGTCAGGTAACTAACAAGTTTTGTAATAACAAAAGTATTTTGACTGCATATACTGCATTTTCCGGACTTATTGGTTTCAATCTCAACCGAAATCCCTAAAAGATTCTGTTTTTGCGTGATATAAAAATTCTTTTATGACACTACGTTTATTAAATATGTTTGAAAACCAGAAAACCGCATAATGGGAAGTTATATATCAATCATTACTGAATGTTATTTGTGTAATGAGTCCACTGCTTGCTGATGTTCAGAAAACGAACAAGCTAGAAAAAGGAAAAAACTTCTAGACACTTTTTCCACTAATAGGTAACAGTGTAATTAAACATTAAATCGGATGAAATGTTTTCTCAAATGTAAATAATTGTTATTATATTTCTGTATTTATTTTAAAGCTTACACAACACATTATGACTTAGTATAATAAATAATTTTTTAGTCAAATTTTGTATTCATGTCCGATAATTCTTTGGCATAAAAGCCATTATCCGTAGACAATATTATTGAAATATTCAATTAATTACTTAATAAGATTCAATAAAATATATGACTAAATATTCGGACAGTATTTATCAATACATGAGGCTTTGAGGACTAAATGCGGATTTTTCAATATTTAAAAACTTGACTTTTTCTACATTTTTCGCTTGTTTAGCCAAGAAATGCCTTCCGGTTAAATCAGCAAAAGACAAAGGCATAAGGCGACAATGCATCGTGTTAAAAAAAATTGCTTCACTGAGCTAGCGCAAAGATGTAAACAAGTTTTAAATTTTAGAAGTATTCCGCTTTTGTCCTGAATGCGGAAATACATTCATTTAGAATCAAGGCATAAAATATTCAAATATTTTTTTATTTGTGACTATAAAACAGGTTTGAAATGAAATTCGATAAAACATTTCATTTAGGTTATTTCAAATCCTTTTTCGGAGAACACCTTAGTTTTGCTGTTGTTTCGATGATATTGGAACAGGATAAGCGAGGGTATGTATTATTTTTCAATGTTTTAATCTTTTTTGGATACTTGTACATATAAATAAACCTGTACTACTCAATCCGTGAAGGGTCTGGGTCCAATACATGGTAGAGACTGTACTTGGACAGCTGTTGTGCAGGGAAGTTACTTGTACTAGACCACGCTCAATCACCATTTCCACTATTATTTTGGGTATCCAGTTTATAAAGGCTGGGTGAGCCCTAGGAGGGTCCTAGATCCTATACGATCTATTTCTATTAAACAAAAGTCTGCCAGCGAGCGAGATTTCAACCCAGTACCTTCGGCACTGTAACTCAGTGCTCTACCTCTGAGCCCCTCCACTCCCTATACATATTTTTTTTTAATTTAATCATAAATTATTAATTTTATTCTATTGAGAAGGAGAACATGTATAGAACTAATAGATTCAGTTATGTTTCAATGTTACGTTAGAACTAACGAGAAAACAATGGGAGTCTTGCACACAAAAAAAGAAAAAGAAGTGAGACAAATGGTGCTTAACGAAAGAGAATTGCTCAGTCAAAGGCTGTTAGTAGAAAGGTGGCATTTGATAAATTGGACCGCAAAGAACAATAAGTACTCAGAATGGTTTGGAAAGAACCACAATTGAAAAATCACCGACGGCTTTGAGACTTACGTGCACCTTGCCTCTTAAGTGCTCAATATTGGAGCTCCGCGGCAACGAGTTTTTAAATAACCGCGACTCATTTAACAACATTTACTTTTGAAAAATTAGTTTCAATTTACATTAAAAGGGGAACGGATTGGCGCTCCCATTTCCTCCGCTCATTAACTCTCCTAAACATAAGCTAATTAAACATCCGTTAAACTCTAGTTAAGGCTATTTTCATGTTAAATAATGAAACCTCTCGAAATTAGTTTTGAAAATGAAATTAGTTTCCGCAATAATCTGGATGTAGACGTAGTTTAGATGTTCTATTTCTGAATATTTATTTGTTATTAAGTTTTGAACAAATATTATATCCTATAAGAACTTTTTTTCAACTTATTTGAAAAGCACCTCTAGTATACAAAGAAAAACCATTGGAAAGTTCCATGTTTTTCAGTTTACAATTTAATTTGAAATCATTTTTAGGTAACATAAATTTAAGCAAAGCATTTTTAAATATTTGAATGATGAAGAACAACACAAATACTCTATTCAGCCTAGCACTTATATTCTAATAAATAATAATTATACTTTAGAATGAAAATTTCAGTTTTTTCCATTTCTGTAGATTTTTAAAAATATATATTTAAAAACAATCATGCCATATTCAGGATTATATTGTTAAGTTAAAATATCCTTTACTCATTAAACACTTTATTTAATGTTTAATTAAATACACTAGGAGATAATTATTTAAATATCAAACAATTATAGACAATTTAGGACAGAATGATTGGAGGAATGTATACCTTCGATTTTTGAAGGGCGATAAAAGTGTGTTCACCGTTTTATAATGATTTATCCTCATCTTTTTAATTATCTCATTATTTCACTCTCGTTAAACATCTGAGACTAAAATCCCCTTGGAGATACACGGATAGAGACAGGAATGTTTGTAAATTTTTGGACCCTAGACTTATAAAAGTAAAGTGTTATCTCTATTTCTCCCCCCCCCTTGAAATATGGATATTTATCTTGAAAAATATGGTTTTCAAACCGAGATTTGTATTTGATTAATAGTTAAGCTTTATATTAACCAGCTATGAAAAAACAAATAAAATTAGTAAAAATATATTTGGTGATAAAATACGCAAGTGATCACACGCGTTTTTCATATTAACCCCTGAAAAAAAAAATTATACATACGTTACAGTCGGTTTCAAAAAGCACAAGTACACTCAGTGTCAAAATGTAAGACACGTCTATTGAAATTAAAAAAACTTTTCATGTTTTCTATATTTTTGATTGATATTAATTTTTGAAGCACAGTTTAAAGTATATATTATGATATTGAAATAGGGACAATCTTCTCAGACCTTGAGGTTTATTTAAATCCAATATCGGTAAAGATTGACATTTTATACGCGTCAAAATGATAGGCATGCTTGTTGTTGGTTACTATTTTCTTAATCCTCTAGAGTTGAAATCGTTAACCATAGCATTTCTACTTCAGAGCAGTGTTGAATTTGTTTTAAAATAAACCTAAAAAGACCGCGAGTTATGGGGAAAAAATAAGTGTTTCTCCGAGGAAGAGCGCGGTTTGATTTCTTCACTCCACAAGGACGGGATGAGTTGTAGGGAAATAGCCCGCCGAATCAAGCGGAGTTTTTCATCAGTCGCGAAGTTTGCTCGGCAAGGGGAGACATACGGAACCCGCCGTTCAACTGGGAGGTCTCCTGTTTTGACATTACGAGAGAAACGGACTATTCTTCAAATCGCATCCAGCTCTTTTAAATCAGCAAGACCAATTGCTGATAGAGCGGGAGTTCAAACAAAACTAAGGAAAGTCCAAAGATTATTAAAAAAGTCAAAAACAATAGTTAGAAAAAAACTGAAAAGAAAGCCAGTTTTGAGTATCCGTCACAAATTAGCCCGGATGGACTTTGCTCTTAATGTGATTCCATGGACTGAGGAGTGGAAGAAAGTCATCTTTAGTGATGAAAAAACATTCAATCTGGATGGGCCTGGTGGATTTTCGTATTATTTTCATTACTTAAGAAAAGAAGAAATTTTTTTATCAAGACGTCAAATAGCAGGAGGAAAACTTATGGTTTGGACATCATTCGTTACAAAAATAAAGGAAATTTGGAATTCGTTTCATCAAGAGTAAACTCAGCTGAATGTAAAAATTTGTTAGAGGAACTAAAGTTGACTTTTAATGACATGTCTGAAAGCACAATAATTTTCCAGCAAGAACTCCGGAGTCCGCCCCAATACATTCAGCAAAAATTATTAAATACTGGTTTACTCGCAACAGAATTCCCAAATTTGACTGGCCTGCTGTCTCACCAGACCTGAACATTATCGACAATGTTTTGGGAACTCTTTCAAGAAGGGTGTACTCTGAGTCAAGATAATTCGGAACAATCGAGGATTTGAAATCTGCAATTCTGGCTTCATGGGGACAATCACCTCAAGAAACAATCAAACTGTTGTACGATTCATTACCAAACAGAATTTTTGAATTAATAAATGGTTGTGGAAAGGCCACGAAGTATTCAAATTAGTTTTATTTATTTTTACGAGGGAGCGTGTCTAACATTTAGAAGAGCCTTAACTTTCATTTGAAAAATAAAAAAAATGAATATACTTTTGGCTTGAGAACCAAAACACTAGCAGGCTGTTGATTAACTTCAGGCGAGGTATAGATTATTTTAATTCTGTGTTAGGGGTAATTTGAAAAGATGGGAGGGTAGGGATAACAATTTTTAAAGTGTGTCTAACATTTTGACACTGAGTGTAAATTCAAAACTGGACACCGAAAATTTGAGTTGATTGCAATCCATAACTAGTAGCGGTAAAAAGTAAAAATTAGTATAATACGTTGTAAATTTGTTATAATGCTCATATGACCCTATTTTTGTTTCATAGGAACATAATTTTATTGTTCCGTAACTTATTTTAACACACACATACATGAATAGTTAATAAAAAAAATTGCTAAACGATTCCTTAGAATACAATACCTTATATTGAATTTTCTTGATAGTGAAAATAAGTAACGCACCTGCAACAAAATTTATTTATTAGTACCAATTACGTTAATGAATAGTTACTTAAGTATATATTTTTAATTTAATTTTTTTCTATACAGCTTGATTATGGTGAGATCATTAACGTTATTACAAGCTTGAGAAATGAAATTTTAATGATCTTATTTATACCTTTTTTATAATTGTAATATATAGCCTTAATTTAGGTTGTGGGGTGTCGTTTATTTCGAAATATACAACTATAAATACTTATTGACGTTTATTGGAAGAAGCTTATCTCCAAATTAAGCTTACCTCAACTCGAATAATACTTTTAAAAAATCTGTTTATTGAAATTTACAATTGTGTTATCACAATACAACACATAATTGTAATGAATCATAAAATGTGGTAAAGACTATACGGTTTCTTGGATAATGGTTGTGCAGGGAAGTGGTTAGCTCCAGATCAAGCTCAACCTCCAGATTTCCCTCCTATTTCACGTATCCACTTTATAGAAGCTGAGATCCAGAAGGGTCCATCCCCGGTCGTTTGCAGTTTAAATAAAATCTGCACGGCAACTGAGCGCTCTGCCACTTAGCCGCTCCGCTCCATTTGTGAATTTTTATGTGTCACTGGATTATTCCGAATACTGAAAGAGATATTAGTTGAGGTTTAAGGGTAATGGACTCTAATTACATATTTTTCTTGGGGATGTGAAAAACCTTTAGTATACTGAAAATGACCACATAGGTCGAAACGTATAATAAATGATGAAATAAAATGAATTGGACTGAAGGTTTTTTACATCCCAAAGAGAAATATTAGTTTCAACCAAGTTTCTTGGATCCTATGGTAAATTCACTAAATGTTTCCTCACTTCGAAAACAACATTGAGTATTGAGACCATTGTGATCCCGTTTTTTAATAATCCCCTTCCCATGACGAATATGGAAGGAGAGCTCAGCCTGATGACGAGAAGGGAGGAGATGGACCAGCGGGCAGCTGACAGCGACCAATATAAGCTAAGTATGATAGGTGTGACAGGGAGGGATCCCGCCCTCCCCATCCAATTTTCTGCCGCCTCCCCGGGGCCCTCCTTGTCGGTGAATATATTTCTCTTCGGCTAGCTTTAATTGGAAACGGCCCTCGCTGCGGCCGAGGATTGATTTAGCCCGGCTTGCGGCCGATAGGGTCGCTCCAGATTGCTCTCTTCCCTCTGGTCACCTTCTTCCCTATCCCAGTCCCCGCTTCCTCCAATACATCACCCTCTTTGACAATTCAGGATTGCCTTTTATATGAAATACAGAGTAATGCTATTACTATGGTCCGTCTGGATTGGAATCATATATCATTACTAAGCTTGTATTTAGATGTATTCGTATCAGAGGAGGGAGAATAATACCAAAATAAAGCATAATAATTAATAGTTTGTTTGTTTATTTCATTCATTAGTTTAGCCTATCCATGTATGATTAGGATTTAATCATTACCTGACACCACAAAGGAATAGGACTTCCATTTAATTTATTTAATTCCATTTAATCCAAATGAATCCATAACCAAGGACTTTTACCCGATTTAAAAATTCCTAAGGTCAAGTGCCGGGCTGCGAAATAACTTATAGTGAAATTCTATCCCATTGTAGGAAAAATCATGTGGTCGTTGTTTTAGTTTTTTTTTAAATATTTTGTTAAAAACATCAAAATCAGATTTGGTATTGGTACAGAATAATCGGACTATGCTACAGCGGGAATCCTAAATTTCGACTATCTATGTATAATTAAGAGAGGGGTCTTTATCGAGTACCTGACACCGTACAAACTCGGACTTTACGCCCTTTCCGAGGGAACGAATTAATAAATAATAAGGCTTAGCGAACCCGAAGGCTCGATTCCGGTACCACCAATCTCTGCTTACAAGCCTTTATCCACGGAGCACTACCCAAGGCCAAATCCCCGTCACACATAACGCAATCATTACACCTACTCCTCGGCCTACCCCTAAGACACTTACCAGTCGGCACAGCGCTTATTAACTTTTTAGGAATTCGTTCATTACTCAGCCCAACAACTTTACAAGCCAATCTTCGCGATGCTATCACTTGAATAGGATGACATTACCAAAAAATTTTTACTCTCTTAAAAAAATCCTAAAAGCCAGTATGTGAAAAAATTTATAGTGGAATTCTATTCCTTAATGTAACCCGGGAAAAATCAGGTGGTCGAACGTGGATGCTGACAAACAAGTATTATCGGTGCTGAGACGGAATTAGGTAGGTACCAAATAGTTAGACCCTGCACAACTTTCATGAACTGTTGTTAAGTTTTTTTTATTTTTTAGTTTTTAAATCCTCAAAATCGCGGTTATCATGAGGAAATGATATTGCTTTAATTTGTAGACATAATATGATTGATGTTCATTGATAATATGGTATTCTGCTTTGATGTTCCGGTCGCAATCTTGATTTGAATTATGTGATTCAAATTATTACTTAAAAATTAAATAATAATTACTTAAACATAAAATATTTCTTAAAAAAATCCGAAAACATTGAATATAGTTCTGAGTTTTATTAAATTCGTATGCATACAGAGAGATGGCGAAACCGAAATTATTGTTACGGGCTACTGGGTGTTAAAATGAATTAAACTATTCCTTAATTAAAGATACTAATATTTATTAACAAAGTGATAAAAAGGATACAATTAAATTATTAACTATTAAATTATTAAACAGATATAAATTTACGATTTACTAAATATTTATTATCTAGGCCTAACTCCTATTTAATTATTACAATAATATAAGATATTACTAATTCTAAATAGCATAACTATTTACGTAAATTTGTACGAATACTATAAAATTACACTATAATTTAAAACTACTAATTAACACTTTTCACTAATCAAGTCCACTGACCGTAAGATTCTCCAAATATGACAAACTGACACACATTAATACACAGAAACGGTTTATTACACTCGCGAGACTGTCAAACTTCACTGATACACTTATTACACTGGCCGGTTTACCACTGAATAGTTTATCACACTGACATTCACTTATTATAAGTTCATCACAGTGCCTGGTCTATTATCTGACTGACCTACTCGATGGGTATTTAAATAGGCAAGGCCAAACAATCTAGAACACGGAAGTAGGGGGGGGGGCTGTTCTGGGATTGTCGAGAAACTTCTTGACTTTCCGACAAAGGAGAGGCGGTTCTACTATGTTCGAGAAAGCTCTAATACCATATTAACTTCTCCCGCTGACGGGCTAAAGACGCTAATCCCTTGTTTCCGTCCTTCACTCTGTGACCGTAATATTATTATAAAATTTAATGGTTTTTATCGTTAAAAACAATATCCAAGGCGTCAAATCACAAATAGAATTTTGTGTTGTGCAATACAAAATTTATATATTTATACTGATGATAAGGATTTTTTATTCTTCTATAACCCAGATTTCAGGTAGAGTATATTTGAGATATTTGATTTTTTTATGTCAGTTAAAAGGTTTGATATTTGATATCTGCGATTGAGGTTTTGCTGTTGAAGAAACTATAGAGGAATAGAGACACTACGGTTATGAATTAATCAGAAACGAACAGGTAGGTCGTATATAACTTAAATCCTTAATATCTGCAATTACCAAAGTGGAATGAGATAAGGGGCGGGTGGAGAGGAGAAAAAAAATGAAAGCCAATTTGAGAAGTAACTAGGGAGTAGGGGATTGGAAGGGTTGGGGTAATATGATCAAAGGGGTAATGGCCTAGGGTAATACACCATTGGGAGGATTGGAGCTAGCCTGATAGGCCATCAAATAAAGCTCCGTCGGTAAAATACAATTTCCCATAACAATTTGTCACCGGGAGGGGGCGCAATCCCAACTCCGTCTTTGGGCTCCCCCGGTCAGATTGGTTCCCTCTACCACTAGCTTATTTTTAAATTGGTCATCTCGTCCTGGTGATCCTAACCTATTTCTCCTACTTTATGCCTGTCTTTAGAAGTAATTTAGCTCCTCCGGATCTTCCTCTTCTGATTTTAGTTAGCTTTATTTTCACTTATATTCCACGAAATTCTCTATATTGAAAAAGCTTTAGGAATGATGTGAATTTTCGTAGCGTTATTAATAATTATGTTTTGTTTTTTCGTAGGGCGGTAGAGCGCTGAGTAGCCGTGCAGTTATTACATTACCATTAACTTATCAAATTACATAACATTAACTCTTAACCCCCATCCTATATCTGCAGTCTCCTTCAATCTCGTCAAGATCTCCATACTGGTTCCGCAGAACCAAATCATTCGAGCCTTCCTTTCTCAACCATTCGCCCACAATCTGGAAATCAATACCTCCTAGTATCTGCTATGCTTCTTCCTTCTTGCTCTCTTAAACCATTGCTTTTCCAACATCGAATCCGGCTGTGGCGGATAATTTATTTAATCTAGTAACAGTCAAGAGTCGTCCCTATAGATTCTGGAGCTTCCATCCGAAACCCTTCTGGGGCTCAGAGTCTACGAATTGTTGACCGTGTTCTAGGACAAATCACCTTCCAGCACAACCGTCCAAGAAACATTACAGTATCCAACTCATATTGAACCCAAGACCGATAACGGTATATTTTTTTTTTATAATTCAAAATATAAGTATTTTTTTAAATATAAAAAAAAACCTTTGGTCCAAGTTACTAACCTATTTCCTTACTCTACATCTAGTTAACATTTTCGCTCTTTAATTTACTGATTTTTAATTGAATGGGCGAACTTCTTTTATTAAGAATAAGTATACCTGAAGAATGACTATTTCGAATAAGATATGGCATGTATGATCTCAGCTAGTTAAAAATTCTTGATGTTTCGCCACGAATATCAAAAATTTTTTTTGCACTTCACATTTAAATGTGAAACCGGTCAGCTTTAACTCCGAACAAATATTTTTTTTTTATAGTTGAGTAAACACCGACTAATTCAAATTTATGCTGTTTGATACAAATGCAAATATATATTACGTTTAATTACTGGCAATGACAGCTTCTCGCTGCTGCTCTTGAAGAAGCTAATAACCGCAACAAGTGGCCGCCACTCAGGTAACCTAGAAATTGCAATTCCAGGCTTGCGGATAGATCGATATAGTATACAACAAAGTTGATCAATAAATTACAATGAATTAAGAAAATTATAACGACATATTTTCTTGATAATATTTAAGGCGATAAGTAATCTTTTTACCATACAAAAGAACTTCTAATTCATGCCATACTTTAATGATGTAACCTCTAGCAATTAAAGTGAGAGATGTAAGATGAATGAAGTTGTAATTGAAGTACACTGTTTATTTACTTTTTACAATTATTTAAATGTCATCTAGGCAAATCAATGAATTGAGGTGCAGTTATATTAATTTTAATATTTCTGAATAAATTCATATATTATATTACAATAGAATATTTTTCTAAAAAAAAGTGAGTGAGAGATGGTAATATTATAAGACTTGAGTAGAATAAAAGTTTTTAAAATATGCTTCCAATACTAGTGCATGGTGACGCATAATCAGTATCATTCTTTAAAAATAATTTTAATTCTTTCCTTGAATAAATATGCTGGGCGTAGCCAAGATGATTTTTTAAAATCTAAACTTTCGGCTCTAATCATAAGGAAATATAATGTATATTTAATCTAGGGACACGTGGGGACTATAAAAATTGAATAGGTTACTTCAACATATCTTATGATGATAATTTAGTGAAAATCAGTTTTTGTTATCGCCATTAAGTAGAAAAGTGTATGTTATGGGAATTGGAACTCTTTACCTAACATAATATTAACAAAAGGGCACAATTTGTTTTACCCATTGGAAAAAAAAATATGTTTTCAATAAATAGTTAGTTTTGCTTCTTTATAAGTATTGAAATTTTAGAAAAAAAATGATTTAATATTTAACTGTTAAGACTTTTTAATCGTTACAACCGGAATACACATAAACACATTAACATCAATGTGATATATTTTTTTTTTTTTGGAATTAGGATTAAAATTAAAATTTTGATAACAATTGTAATTGATAGTTACATTTTATAATGGGATACTTAAATTTCTAATTGTAGGCAAGAAAATGCTACCATCAAAAACCCAATTTCTGTCCAAGAATGTATTAACAAAGTTATATGATACAGTTTATTAAGGACGGAATCATCATCTTTCATCCGAACGCTTCCATTTTAAAAGATGATTGAGGATGCAACCTGAATGATAGGAGATTGATACAAGCTACTTCCTTTTGCTTTTAGGAATTCAATCACAAAACTCAGATTTATTCCTCGAGATAATGAAAATTCAAATAGGTTTATTTTTCGTCGCCACTATAACATCAGGTTAGAAGCCCATTTTCATTAAGTCATTGAAACCGTTCGTTGCCTACTAATTCGGAACCTAATTACTAACTGATTAGAGACCAGCCTGATTACCCGCGCTATTACCCAACCTAGACATTTAATTGTAGCAATCCTTGAGCGGCCAAAACTACTATTCTAATGCAACTGATATTACAGAGCTTCCTGTCCTCGGTGGTTTCATGTACTCTCCATAACTAGCCCCTTATTTTCTTCGCTAGGATCTTCCAAACCTATCATGACCGCTTCCGGTCATAAGAAGCTGCAGTCAATCCAAAGGCTTCAATGGCCGGTCACTGAGTCAATGATAAAGAATTATATTACAAGGAAGGTTCTCTAGTCGATCTGAACCCTTCTATGATGGCCATGGGCGCAAAACTTTAAACACAGTAAAACAAGCACTTTAAAACGAGGTAAGGTGACTTCACCGAGTTGGATTTCGAGCCCTTCTAACATTTTCATTTTCAGATTGATAGGACCAACAATCCGCATGGACTTTAATACAAATAAAGATACCGATTACCAGAAAAAATGCTGAACATTTAGGAAAAAGTGAGTTACCTCGTTTCTACTGAATTCTTCAATTTAGAATAGAATAGAATAATTGATTGATATTTACAACTGTAATTACATCAAGTAAATCTACTGTATGAACAAAGGGCATGAAAAAAAAAAAAACTATTCATTGATAGCACTCCAATAAAGTTCTATAGTAGAAGGTCTCGAGGCCATCTTCTTTTCAGACGCTTCGGAGGGTTATCAGGAATATTATCGTAAGCAAGTTGAGAGACTAGCGAATTCAAGTGTGTATGGAGCTTTTCATGGAAGGATAGGTATCTAGTTTGGGCCTAATCTAACCCCTTATGCCATATAACCCGGTATGCCAGCAATGGGTACCTGCCTTTGTAATAGCAATGGGTAGGGGAACTAAAACAAAACAAAAAAAAGTTTGGGCCAAATCAGCAACATATGGGATATTAATATCATGATGGATGAGTTTGTAGTGACATAATAAGGAGCATTGAGGAATTTACGAAGGATTTTGGATTGTAAGGATTGGATACGAGATGAATTGGATGATTTAGTACAGCCCTAAAGCTCACCTCCGTATGTCCAAATAGGTCTGATAACTGTCATGTAAAAGAGTCTTTTGTAATTAATTGGGAGCTTTGAACGTTTGTCCAGTAAATGTTGAAGTAGGCGAAAATGTCGAGCAGTTTCTTGTCTTTTCAGTCTTGTATGAGGATATTCATGGTTTAAGGTACTGGACTTGAATTTTATTTTATTTTTTTTTTGTTTTTTATGAGGATATTCTTCAATTTAAATGCCGATATATCCTTTGTATTGATGATGATTTAAGGCTAATTAGATTGAAAGTGGCTTATGTTTAATGTTTATTACGATATAATAAGCATTATAAGTGAAACTTTGTTAAACTGAAAATGAATAGTTTACTAAATAATGGTATCCTTTCTACGGAATAAAAGTAAAAACAGCTAAATATATAAATTGATTTATGCCATTTCCATTTTCACTAAGGGAAGCGGTAAACTGTAGATATTTAACTGTCCTACACCTCGTAATAATGAAATCCATCTCGCCCAATCCTATCCCTTCAGCATTGTACTGAACAAGACCTCTCGGAACCTTGAGACGGATTGCAAAGGGAAAACTTTACAACACAGCCGCGCGACAAATAAGAAACAAGACTCCCTCGGTTCATTAGAGCCGCTCTCGAGAGGGGACGAGGAGCCCTAAATAGAAGGATTCAGGCATAAATTTTGATTAAGGCCGTCAGAAGCTCGTTAGCTGATTAGGAAGCCATTGTGAGGATAGTTACTGTCTCCACCGTATGGGGCAACACCATCTGTCCCTCTTCTCTTCGTTGGCAGGTACAGCTCTCTCCGATAACACTCACTTTATTAGTCCTGGCCTGCTAGTCACTTTATTTATTAGTGACGGCTCTATTATAGCAACAAGAGGTGCATCCCGGGACGATCCGGATGGATCCGGAAAAATGCCATAGCCTTCAGGAGAGCACTTCAAGGTGCTAG
The DNA here is from genome assembly GCA_037127475.1 of Arma custos. Classification (NCBI taxonomy): domain Eukaryota; kingdom Metazoa; phylum Arthropoda; class Insecta; order Hemiptera; family Pentatomidae; genus Arma; species Arma custos. Next base: position 42,652,957 of record CM073760.1, read on the forward strand.
TTAACAAGCATACAACTCTTGGTCGGTAACGGTATGGAAAATGGAAAGTGATAATATTGAATCACCGAAGGTCTGGGGGAGGTATAACTAAACATGACTAATTTTGAACTCCTCCAGTATTCTTGGGGTCAGCAGGATCAACCAGATGTATCTAATGACTGATATGTTCGTCTTGACCTTTCTGATGCAAATCCATCGTCATAAAAGGTTGTGTACATCGTTTTTACAATCATACCTGAATATAAACCTATATCATTAAACTCATTAAAATTAAATACCTTTACATATAGTTACTTACTTATAAATATAAGTAATAATTGTGTAGGTATAATATTTTTGTTTGTTTTATCACGTTACAGGCCAACGAAGAACTGCGCGCATTTCTTTTCTGTGTTTCTTTCCTCTTTTCTTCCTTTCCGTCTATATCTTCATCATCCTCTCTCCCATCTTGTTCCTCAGAAAATCATCAAATGTTATATATCCGGTTTCATTCTCTTGATATACCCGAAGAATTTTAGTCTTCGTTTTCTAATCAACATTTCTAAGCCCTCAATATGTTAATACCGTTCATTTTTTAATCGGTATTCCTCACCTATCCTTCTATTCTTAATATTTTGTTTACACACGTATTTACAATTAATGGAATGAATAAAAATTTTCAATGTTTATTTAAATAATTCTACTTATATTTATGTCCTTTTCTTTATAAATTAAAAAAATAAAATGATGAAGATATCGATCTAACTGTAATTATAATATTTTTAGAACCTTTGCCAAGTAACAAGGCTGATGCTGATGAAATGAAAAGAACATTAGGTGTAATTGTTGTAAACAAATAAAGGATTTAAAAAAAAAGTGCGTAAACGATACATGCAGAAACATTCTGTAACATAACTTTTTATATGCTATAAGATTATACTACGTAGGATAGGTATATATAATATAGATATACGTTTATATTTATAAATTTGCATAATTAAATAAATGCTATTAATTTTTGTCGGACCGTTTCAAAAAAATGTATCTTAATTGCCGAACGGTGTAGGTTGGCGTGAAGAAAGAGCAGCGTGTTAAAAAAATATGTGAATTCTGAGGAAGGGGGCAGCAAGAACAGCATAAGTTCATCCTTACTATCTTCGAGAGTATGCTACCCGCTGCAGTTCCTAAGTGCACATTGCAGTTAGCATAAAACCCTCTCGCTCTCATACACTCCCGTTGTCATGTAACCTGAGGAGATATAGCGGGCTCCTCCGACTGCTCCGCGCGAGAGGGCATTAATCAACTATTGTTTCGTTCCTTGCAAACAGGATGGAGTAGTTTGTTCCTGAGGAAACCTAACGTAGGACTGGCCTACATACGATAGGGAGAATGTGATATTACGCTGACAGCTGCATAAGTCATTTTGATCTACATATCCTTCTATTAACGGTATTTAAATCCAAAGTTTTAGATCGAGCTAACAACACTTTTTATGGATTACTTTTCGTTCGAAACCTGCAACGTCTTTCATCTCAGGAATTGATTATGTTTAGTTAATAATAAACTTTACTTACGAAATATTTTCCACTTCATCATTCAATATACCGTTACCGTATTAAAACATTGCAAATAAAGTTGAAGACTTACCGATACTTGAAACTTTAGAGAATTCATCTCTCACCAATTCTGAACAGAATTTTTAAGCTTTGCCATAATGCGGTGCAAGTACGTTAAGTGGTATAGTGAAAAAATTATTCGTCATTAACTTGTAAATACAATTTAAAAAGTAGGAAGAAACTATTATGGTACTTAAGGTGTATATATATATATGCTTAGGATTTTAAAGTGACTGAATTGGTTTTAGAAATTGTTTACCATTTCCTAGAACTGATATATCGATTTTGAAGAGTTGTTTCATCGAAATACATTTAAATGAAATTTCAATCAGTACTTTATGTCAACGAAATCGTTTAACAAAGCTTTATTTTCAGGTGAAGTATAGATAAAGTGTTATACTTTAGGGACTAATTCCTCTAGCTTTGAGGTAGGGTTAGTTAAAGTCCCGTCAAGCGACCTTACATTACATCACGATCTTTAACGTTTTGTAATCCATAAAATTGGAATGGCTAGAAAATAAAATGCTTGAAAATATAATAAATTTCAGTGATTGCTAATTTGAGAATACCTAACATATATTTTTTTTTGTATTTGTAGTTGTTTGCCCTTAAAATAAAACAACAACCAACAACCAACAAAGCAAGTAATTTGTAATTTAAGATGAGTAATTACAACTGGGATAATTTCATATTATATGAGAAAGCTAATATAACCTTCATTATGTGTAAAGGAACACGAAATTATGCCAGATTGTAATACTAAAATGAGTACATATCAGCTAGGTTAGATTACATTAAATTATTGGCGCGACAGACTCATAAAGAAGTCCTTGGCCTGCTCAACAGCTCTTCCCCAATCGTCCCGATCGCCAGCTCGAGTGATGGAGACCTTGCTCAGCCTCAGATCCTCACAGACGGCATCCTTCCATCTAGCTTTGGGCCTTCCTCGAAGTCTTACTCCATCCGGATTTCCTGTATACAGCTTTTTAGCTGTCCTTTCTTCCTCCATCCTATATACGTGGCCCAGCCACTTAGTGCGTTGAATCCTGATGAAGCTCGATATCGTTAGGTCTCCATATAACTCACTCAGCTCCTTGTTCCTTCTGATCCTGAGTTGGTCGTTATCTCGCACTGGGCCGAATATTTGCCGTAGGACTCTTCTTTCGAATCTATTCAGCTTTTCCACGCTGGATTTATTCAGTGTGAGGGTTTCACCAGCGTATGTCGCTACTGGCCTAATGATGGTTCTATATATCATCAGCTTGGACTTTAGGCTAAGGAGCTTACTTCTCAGGAGCTTTGAGATCCCAAAACATGCTTTATTAGCTGATACTATCCTGGCTCTAACTTCTTCCTCCTCATCCAAATTCTCATTTATACGACTTCCTAAATACTGGAAACTTGACACGCGTTGGAAAGTGTATTTTCCAAAAGCGTAGCTATGAGGTGGTCGGTTTTGTTTTATATTCTTTATTACCATGACCTTAGGTTAGATATTCTAGTTTATTTTTTTGTTTTGTTTTTTGGTGGAACATTGCCTATAAGAGTTTGTGACGTAGAAACGACGTAACGCGACGTCACTTTGCGGACTTTAACTATCCCAACCACCAAGCTGGCAACTTGCGGAAATAGTGCTCTACCTGAATACAATCTGTTCTTGAGATGGATGAGGAAGAAAACTCTAGGTTTCGAACGAAAAGTAAATACGCGGGAAGTGTTGTTAGGCCCAATCTGAAAATGTGCAATAAAAAGGAATATGTAGATGAAAATGACTTTATTACAAATACTAATAACTATCAATACACAGTACCTCTAGTCCTAGGTTTAGTTTCCCCAGGAACAAACTACTCGATCATGTTTGCAAAAATGGAAACAATAGTTGATTAATGCCTTCTTAGGGCAATTAGAGGAGTGAATATGAGGACAGTGTTGTTAAATCCGACCTAAAAATTTGGATTTTTATTTTGTACCTTCAGAATGAGTACCTTAGTTAGCAGTTAGCGATGCGGTGCTGTGAAGCAACCTAAGCTGAATATTAAATGTGAAATTGTTAGACATGCTAATAAAAACATTTTTATAGATAAAACATGATACGGTAGGATGTTTTACCAAACAGTTTTTATTGAGGAGATAATTTTATATATTCCCCAGATAGAAGAGGACCTCAGAGTCGCGTGGTTGACGATCAGTCAGCTAGGGATAATCTTTATTTCGGTCTAACGGCTGCGTCTTAAATATACTCATCCCCTAGAGAAAAAGAGGAGAGAGATATAGCGCTGTGGTTAGTTTGTTTTGTAAACACTTTCCTCGTTTGTCGCGATCCTCCTTTACCGTCATCACCTGATGCCTCCCATCTCGAGGCAGGATGCATAAATTTATCCTCTTTTTATGTGCCCCGTCGCCTCGGCGAGGACACATGGTAATCGTTACTAATTATTATACCGCTGGGGCCCCACAGGATACCGCGGCGGTAAACATCCTCCCGATGCTAAACTAATAGATTGCTTCAAAGGAGTTGGTGACATTCCAAAGAAATTTACGGCCTCGGGTGAAGGAGAGATCAAAGTGACGAAAAATAGTGAAGACTCTTCAGTTTTGCCCAAGCAAAATAACATTAGTGATAATCTGGCAGCAATGCATTGATTTATTTATTTTTTAAATCATATCACACTAAAACAGAATTTATATATTTTTACAGTACCCCTAAATAATATTTCGAATCGTTCACTCATTATCCAGGGTATCATTGTATTTTATATTGAACTCTCATTAAGAAATATATTGATATAAATCATGGGCATTGCTTGTGTGATTTTATATATTTGTTAATTTTATGCATGAAATAATATTTTAAGTTAGCTACCTACTTAATCTGTTTTTTCTATTATATTTGTTCTATTTTGATGGCTCTGAAGTTTAATATTCTTTCTATTCACACCGTTTTAATGAATGATGCATAATTTCAATTTTCCTAAAAATCTTAATTAATAAAATTGTTGTATTTATTTCAACCCGATGAGTGATGAAACAATCGAAAACAATGCACTACGAACTTTATATTTTAATATTTCCTAAAGTTATTATATACCTAAGTTAGAAAAATTGTTAAATATTCTATTATAAATCTCATTATTATGTGTTTCATATCTTTAAGTCACATATCAAGGGTCCAAACTTTCCCATGTTAAGAGCACTTTTAATTTTTAGAGTACCTACTCTAGAAATAAATACCAGTTTTAATACTTGGAAATAATTTGGTAGATTTTTTACCTAAATTGGAGTACATTATTAAATTGTAAAATTTTTGTTGATACGCCGTTTTAATAGGGCCTGTACCAACAGTCTCTATCCGTCCGATATTTATTGGAGGCTTCTAAGAAAATATTTAAACAAAGTCTGAAACTTTAATCATGATTCTGTTTAAGAAATGCTAATACAAAATACAAGGTAATTGGAGAAGTTTAATTAAACGGAGGGGCCTCTGACCTTTTCAGAATTAAGTGACAATATAATCCTGCCTCACCTCAAAGCATCATATAATGAGTCTACACAATATAATTATTACAGCATTTTTATTACATGAAAATTTAAATTATTTCTGGATATTATTATAAAGTGATTTTTTTAAGGCAAGTATTTTATTTATTTGTAGACCAACTACAATGATCACCATATTTTCGAGTCCCTTAGTGCCAAAATATATGGAGCATCTTCAAAGGTACAGGTGCAAAATTAAATTTAGTGTCTGAAGCAATTTTCAAAGCTTTAAGAAGCTTGGGGAAAAAAAAATTGTAACTCATGAAGTCTTGGGTTCAGTTCATGGTAAAGATTGTACAATTCGCAGAACATAAAAAAATAATTTTGAAGAAAAACAAGATGGTAGATGTAAAATGTGAAATAGAAATGATATAACCTCTTGATGCCACAATAAAAATAAGTAATAATAATAATAAGTAAGAAACAACACTTTCCTTCTCACAAATATATCACATTATTTATTTGAATTTTTCATAAGTAGATATTAGGTAATAAACTTCATAGAAACATTCATTAAAAAAAATCTCCATTGTGTGTCCTTTCTGTTGTCACGAAGCCTGTTTGGTGGAGGAAAACTAAAAATAATAATCGTAAGTAATTTTTTCGTAATGTTATTATTCCTTGTTCAGTTTAAATACTTCGATGTTTTTATGATCCACATTCGTTTCATAATTTATGCTATTTTTAATAAATATTTCAACATTTGTTTTAAATAAATTATTATATTTTAATATAATTTTTAGTGACTATGAAATAAAATTACTCACTTAAAGCTTTTAATGGATGCTTTAAAAAAAAAAGACCTCCAAAAATACTTTTTTTTAACCTCAGTAATTTAAAAATAAATATGAAATAATATCATGAATGATGTACAGATGCTTATTCAAAGAGTTTAGGCTACTTATATGCTAAAATCCGATTTTTGGTTAAGAAATTGACACTAATGCTGCTAGGAAAATTTGTAGTATGCATTGGGAAACAACACACTTTCCGTTGCATAAGGATTTTGCCAATATATTTATTAAATGTGCCTCGTTGTGTTTTTTTTTTTTTTATGCCTTAATAGTCAGTTTACAACCTCAGTATTTATTTCATAATGGTTTCTAGAATATTTCTGGAATTACTGCTAGACAAAAAAAAATTCAATTTTGTACCCAGTTGTGTGTAGTATTTGCTATTCTTGGATAGTTTCACACAATTATTAATTATGTATAAAATGGAATACCACTATAGTTTAAAACATGCTGTATTAAATAAAATATAATGTGAAGGACCTACTGCGAATTCCTCTTCGAACTCCTCGCAGGCATAAAGGAATATAGAATGGTCCAGTGTATCCTTTCCCAACGAGAGTACATAAATATGAAAGATAGGCGGAATTGGATTGATAACTAAGTACTCAATATAAGGGAAGGAGAGGCCTTAGGTTAATGTAGTATTGAGTTATATTTAATGTTGGAGTGGGACTGGAGGCGATCGCTTCAATGGCCGGCCTTATCTGAGACAGGACACCGGAAAAGGACACGATGCTAAACCCTTCATCTCGGATTCATTCCCTTCCTTCCTATTGGTCGTCCCAATATCCTATTTTTACTGGTCGCCATTTTATACACCCCATCCTAGTTGTCCTGTTATTAATGTATCCTGTTAGTAGGTTGGTATTTATTTAAACCTTCAAGTATCCCAACACGAATTCCGTTTTTAACACGAATTCCCAACACGAATCATGGTTGTAATGATGGTTTTAAAGATAAAAAATAGAAATTTGTGTTTTTCTAATTTAGTTCTGCCAGTTACTTTTAAGTAACATCTATCATCATCTAAGTTACTTTATATTAATTGTTATCATCTAGCATATCATTAGAAAATAATAAAACATGTTTAAAAAATGCACAACAGTTAAAAATAGAATTCATAATTAAATAAGCTGAACTGTGCGTAATTTTTCACGCGACATTGCTAGTGCATATTTATTTTAATTGCAATATGAAAAATAAATTCTGAAATATGTAACAGGTATCATTTTAAACTGGGAAAGATTCACCTAAACCCCTCAAGATTTGTTCATAACCCTTTTGAATATCAACAGATTTGTTTACCACTTCTGTTTAGTATTAACAACTTCATTTCATTCAGAAATTTCTATGAAGATTCCATTGCATAAAGAATACCAATTAAAAAAAAAATCGAATTTTCGAGTTATAAATTACAGTTATAAAATATGTTTACTTATGAAATATTTTTTAATAAGTAGTGCATCCTATCTTTAATTACAGTATCCAAAAGAAACTCTAAGAGTTTAATCTTTAGTTTCATGTCTATACTAGAATGATCTCTAAATACTATTTTGATACTTTAAATCTGAATTTTAAAATATGATATTTTAAAATAAATTAAAATTAAGAATTCAGATCTTAAGAATTGTTTGTTTTTCCGTTTAACGTCCCTTAAGCTGCTATGGGCATTCAGACGGTGCAACAGTGGGAGCCCTTACACAGGCCCGGTGCTGTAAGCAATTTTGCATCCCCTCCAAAGAACGACATAACTGAGTCTTTTTTACTCCCTTTAACAAATCCTAAGGTACTTACCGGGCAGTGAACCCATGTTGTCGTAGTAGGTTGTTTTGCTAACCACTACACCATATGTGATCCTGTTCTTAAGAATTTACTATAAACGCAAAAGAGTAGCATTAATAAAGCTTCCTTCGATGACTAAGATGGAGGCATTGGATGACACAGGTACCCTCACTAATACTGATGCTGAGAAACTCTACTCGAGGAATCTGTAAGGCCTCCAACAAACACCATTTCCGACTTGAATGAAATTTAATTGAATTGGCCGGGTTTTAGTTGTCATTGGCCTGGATATACAGCCTCCTAGATTAGTTCGCGGCAAAATTACTTCTTAATTAAACTGTCTCCGAACTGTTATTAACTTGCTCTTTCCGGTTAAATATAGTTTTGACATTAGCTTTTCCCCTTGTCCACGCAGTAACTATCTTCCTAGCGATGTATCACGGAGGTTAAATCACTTTGTGGACCCTTTTTCTTTCCACTAATTTATTTTAATTTTAGAGTGGAAATAAATAGTCGTTGTAATTAGAAGTTACTTTTGAAACTCTTGAAATGAGAAGAATTATTTTGGATTACATGTTCATATAATTTAACAAATACTGAATTATTTTAGTAACCAATAACCTCGTCGTTATATTTGTTTTTGTTAAAATTTCTACAAGATTTAAAACAGTAAATGGGCAGTTAAAAATAGAATTCATAATTAAATAAGCTGAACTGTGCGTAATTTTTCACGCGACATTGCTAGTGTGTATATATACTTAATTGTTTTCTGATTTATGAAGAAAATATTTTTACTCAAAGGTTTAATTAACAAATAGCTTAAAACATAATAGGTTCTTCACATAATGGCAAGGTTAAAGACAAGTAGAGAAAATCGTAATTATTAGGTACTAATGTGAAAATCGAAGATACTTGTTGATATATATATAATATAAAATTCAATAGTTATCCACTGGCTATGAGAGGTCAGTTGCAATGACGCCGTTCTTAGTAGACCAATACGAGATAAAAAATATAATATTTATGTACTAAATAAATTTAATTTGGTTTACTCTCTTAAAATAAAGGCATATATTAATATATTAGCTGGAAAATGCTGATGCTAATCCCTTCCACTATCTCTTCCTTTCTAGATTTCTTTCGTGCCGAGAAGAAGGATTAACCTTAACTCAATAGGTCGCAAGGCAGCCGAAGATGGTTGTAAATATAAAAGTTCTGGTGGCAGGCGAATACCTCGCCATGGATGGGATGGCACTCAGGTGGCACCGGTCACCGCCTGCCTATATTTGGCCAGAGATATCCTTGATGCCGTGCCGCCTTCTGGACGGATATCCACGGAAGAGTCCTGCCGTGGCTCACAGTGGTCAGGCGGGAAGATTAGACACGGGCACGGCCACCCTGCAATATATATGTTAATGAGGCTGTAGCTTCATTTCGAGATCTTTCTCACGCTACAGATCCAAGGGGCCATTGGTCATCCAGTTTAGATGTATCTTTCATGAGAACAATAACACTTAGGAGTCCGTTTCATTTATAAATTATTCATACCCGGTAGTGGTAGCTCTTGTTAAGTGCCATAGGGACAATATTCAGTGACCTTTTTTGATGGCCTCTTAGCAAGTTAAAGTTCGCCATCTCATAACATGGTACTGCCGGCTGTATCGGCCTACGTAGTGATGTAACCTTTTTTAGGAAAAGTGGGAAGCTGTACCTTAAATAAAAATATCCACTTAATAGACGGTTTGGTATGTCATGTTGGCGTATAAATATGAATTAATTTTAGTGCTTTTATGAAATTTTGATCCGATTTGTCTATTTGAGCAAAACAAGTCCTTATACTCTGTGGTTTATCTTTTATGTCGATCCAGCAAATCCTTCACAAGCTCGTCAAAAAAAAGAACTTTCTGTTGAATAATAAACCAAAATTATAGATTTTTCATAGACGGTCAACCAATAAACTGTGTATCATCTAAATACAAATATCATATACCTTGGCTTATATGTATATGAGGCGTTTGGGATCATAAGCGGATAACTCCGAAACTTCAGGTTCAGAAATGGACAAAAACCATGAAAAATAAAGCGGCAATTGTGGTATTATAAATAATTGCTTGGCTAAACTAATGAAAAAGTCAAATTAAAAAGCCAATAAATAAACATAGAAAAGTATATACCGTCAGTATGGAGAGTCAAGAAATATATATATTAATTTTTTTTAACATGATTCAGAAATAAGCATCAATTAATAAGCAGGCTTAAAAATATAGTTAAAAATGATTATTAGTAATCTTTCATTCAAGTAAAAAAAAAAATTTAAAATAGGTATGTAATAAAGGTATATAAAACTGAATTTATATACCTTAAAATGTATATCATATACTTACATCTATATATTTTTAAATGTGTTGGTATTTATTTATATTAAGCAATAAAGAAAACAATGAACTATATGTTCAGCAAATATGTCATTACACAACACTACACATTTATTTTTATCAAATAAAAGTAAAGATATTAAAAAAAATAATTAAAACATCTGTTGGAATTTGTGTTAAAAAATGTAACGAACAGCAGTCAATCAAATGCTATCAATCAACAAGAGGTTGGTAAGTTACTAGTTTTACTTGATAAAAAGAAATATTAGTTCAAAACGAGCTAAGATGGCCTCGAGACCTTCTACTATAGAACTATATTGGAATGCTACCAATGGGTAGTTTCTCAGTTGTAAATATCAATAAATTAATCTTAAAAAAACAAAAACAAAAAAAACAAGTTACATTATATATTAAATTTTAGTTATTTTAAATGAGAGACTTGACCTTGGAAGGTGTGACCCTGAATATTTGCAATAAACATTTTTAGTTTTAGATCCAGGATAGTGAGTGATATAATGCAAATATTGCAGGATCGAATGCATTTTTCATAATTTTGAAGTTATTTTCAGTTTTTTCTCTGAATTTACTTTCTTTAGACAAACATAATATTCACAATAGTAATACCAATTTTATTAGAAATATCTGGATGTATATACAGTAAAGTATTTTAAAATATTATGTTAATAACTAGATTTGTTTTAGTATTAGCTTTTTCTTTTGTCTTAGTTAGGTTTTCCTTTTGTTAAGAAGAATCATGATCGAAATTCACAATGACATAATGTGATGAGTAAATATATTTACAAAGAAAAGAACAATATTTTTATAGGAGCACTGTTATATGGTACGAAGAGAAAAAATCAACAAAAGCGTCCACAGTTGAGTAATACCAGCTGTTATTCACGCAAATGTCCCAAGACGGTTATTATAACAATTTAATATTCCTAGTACGGTTATAAAAAGGTAATTTATGGTTTATTGCTTTTCCCTTTATTGGAGTGGAAGGGAGGAGAAGAGGTTAAATACTTAACAAAACAGAGGGCTACATTTCGTGATCGCGGGCAATGAACTACCTTGTTTTTTTTTCTTTTGATTATTATCAAACCATTGCTAGCTTTTATTTTTTTTGTTTTTAATAAAAACCCTTGACCGCTTTTCTTTAAAATATTAATTTAGGTAGCATCAAAAGAACCTTACAAAGAAAGTAAATAGTATATTCATTCGATTATTTAGTCGATTTTGGATGACATTATCTTTTAAGCTTAGTCAATTATTGACCTGATATTAATGAAGAATTTCGTTCATTGAATTATAATGATATTAAAAATTAAATATGCTTAAATAAAAACAAAATATGCCACTAAACACTTAACTTCGCAACATTGAAACTCCTAAAACTTGATTTATAATTTGATAGGCACTATGTTTGTATTGAAATGAAACTTTTTATTCGTAGAAGTGTCTTTGTCACAGTAATTTTTGTTTTTGTTATTAGCCGATCACTTAATAAAATAAAACAATCAAATATTGAAAAATAAAAAGAGACCTTACATAAATGTTAAGACCGTGGAAAAATTCCAACGAAAAGCCCTTAGTCTCCAAACTAAAACAGAAATAGAAATTATTGGACAGATAATTTCAATTTCTGTTTTAGTTTGGAGACTAAGGGATTTCGTTGGATTTTTTCCACGGTCTTAAAACAATCAAAAATAATGTTTGTTTTTTTATCATACTAATATTGTTTTTTTATCATACTATCATTTGTTTTTTTCTAACTGTTTCCAAGGTGCAGGCTTCTCAACCTAGTATGAAATCGCCTTATTAAGTAAAGTAAGGAATAAATTATGACGTTGTATGTCGATAAATGTCATAGGAATAGGAAAAACACAAAATAGAATTATCACGCATCGCTACCATAGGTAAGGTCCCCTGATTGGAATTGGTCCTACATTGGAACCTAGACAATTCGTTTAAGATAGATTAACTAGGGTTATTAAAATAATAATGATAACATTGGAGAAAATTTTATAATTATTCTGAGACAATTACCGATAGTATAACAAAACAGAAAATTAATTGAGAGGTTAAATACCTTAGACTAAAATAAACAAGACTCAAATTAATTAATTTAATTAAACTAACTAAAACAGTCGACTCCAAATAGCAATTAAAAAAAGGAAATCAGTAAACAGTAATTATCAAGAAGGAAAACATAACGAATATTTATGCATACAAGATGATATAATGATACATCGTTAGCAATATTAACAAATCTCACGTAAGTCGCAGTAACTCTCAAGATTAGTTAATTAATATTCCAGACACCTTTGAATCATCAGGGGAAATATTAAAAATTTCCTAGGAAAAATCATTTTTTAATGCATGTGAATGAATATTAACAATGATTGGGTTTTGGTTTTTGATTTGGGTTCCGGGAACCTTTACCTTCGTGGCTCAGTAAGTGAAGATGACGTAGTCAGCAATATACGCCATCATTTCATCACTTCCTCCTAATGAGGACCATTAATTAACTACGAGCCTTTCCCTCACCCTTGCCTTTTAATTTTTCTTTTTAATCAAAGAAAAAATAATATCGTGATCGTTTATGAATGGCGATTAAACTTCAACGAGGGAAGTTAGTGAAATATCCTCATTCACAATGTCAGTTACACTTTTAACTTTTAATGAATTCTATCTGTGAAACGACCAATTCTTCGAAAATGGCCCTTATGAATAGAAACTAGTCCTTGAATAACATAAATATGTTGGTTACCTCTGATATTAAGAAATGAAAAAAATCAAGAATTCCACAGCATATAGCTTTGAACATACCTGATGCTTCAGAATTTTTTTTTGTTTATATTAAAAAGCATCCATTTATATTTTTGTTATTTTTTTGCTAGCAAAATTTTGATCTTTTTGAAAATGAATTCCATTTCCATTGAGACACTCTGTTGGAAGTCAGTATAACTTCCCATTCCCTTTTTATCCTCCCCGTTGGAGCAAGTTGGGAAGAAGTACTTCTTCAAGAGCCCCCGCTTTCATATGTTTTATTTAAGAGTGACGCTCCGCCGAAGTCGGGTATTATAGAAGAGGAATGTGATTGGTTTTTCTATACGACCGCCTAGTTTTATAGGGCCTTCTTCTTGAGAGGGGGTTACAGCCACCGGCACGAGGAGGAGAACAGACATAAATAAGTAAAAAGGAATGATCCAGAAAGAAGACATAACTCCTCCAGAACTTATTTGTCCTCCGGAATTACGTCATTTACTCCCATTACCTGGTCAAAACGGATAGCGTTTTATAAAACTGAACATGAACAATCTGACTCACCATGGTGGAGGGAATATAATCGACGAGAAAAATGTTAAAGAAGAAATATATGAATAATATACCACTAGAACCATGAATTAGACTGTATTGTTTCTAGGACAACGGTTGTGCAGGAAGGTGCATTGTCCTGGGCTACGCTCAATCGCCAGATTTTTCTCCAAGGAGACTTTATAGAGGCTGAGTGAGCCCCGTAAGGGTTTCCGGAACTACAAGGTTCATCTCCGACTATTTAAAGATTAAATAAATTATCTGTCACAGTCGAATTTGAAGATGATTTTATTGTGAGTAAAGATAAACTGATAACACAAAATAAATTTTCTTTTTATTTTGAAGATAAAAGATTTGCTCCGGCCAGTTATTAATTGTTTTAATTTTTAAATATTTTTATTTTGAAGAGAAAAGACCGGCCGTGGCAAGTCTTTTCTTCTCAAAATAAAAATATTTAAAAATTAAAACAATTAATAAAAAATAAATTTTCATTAGTATTTACATACACATCCATTATAGCAGTTCAATACAATAAACAAAATTTTAACACACGATACGGTTTAGCTTACTTGTCATCATGACCCTAAGTCCACCATCTCAACTACTGGTATTTGATATTGGTTCAACTACCATTTACTGTAAGTAAACTCTATAAAAAATCTTTAAACAAGCACCATTAATAATTTATTAAGACTCACTTATAGCAAATTGCAAAATTCAGCTAATCCAACGATTGGATCATGCTGTTTAAAAGTAAACAAATGGAATAAAAAATTAATAAATTTGAGATTTTTTAAAGTACAATTTATTGTTAACAAATTACTTTTTACTGTTTTATGCAGATTAATTAAAATTAAAATCGTAATAACTAACTTTTTGTGTAGGAATTCAGGTAGGATTGTTGAAGATCGCGTTTTAATTTTTGCTTAGAGTGTTATTGTTATTAAACTGCAAAACATCTTATAACCTACTTAACCGTTAACCTTTGAAATAATGAACACATTTTCTCATTCCATATCCGTAACGGACGATGACTATTAGGATGGCGAACTTTATTTTGTTTGCGACACTTCTAAGTAATGGGATAGTTGTAATCGTCTTGAACTATACAGCCAGGAGTCACTTCTCCAGTCATACTAATTATAGATAGGCACATATGATTTATGTTCACTACAAACAGCTGTTTTCCTTTCTTTTAACTAGCTCAAGTAAATGGAAGTAGTCAATACTAGATAACCAAATTCATGCAATCGGACTACGTCATTTACAATCTATTTTTCCAATCCTAAATCATCAAATCTTTCAATCGGGGACCGAAGTAAAAATAGCCTGTGTAAGTCGGTGTTATGGCGGAGACAAAACTTTATCTCTTCCAATTTATCTCCCCGGCTGTGCGGAAGTGAAGCACTTAAGCTGCTGGAAGCCCCGCCGCTCGTGACCAGGTCTAACCTGAATTAGTAATGGCCACAAACAAACAAGAGAACCCAATTTTTAACTTGAATGAAATTTAATTGAATCCGTTTGGGTGTAGTTCTCAGTCGACTTGTTTTCCCCATCTCGACTCTCGAACCCATTTCCAGCCCCTGCAAACATAAAAGGGGTTTGGGGCCTGTATTGGCTTTACCCAAGCTCCTACTTATACTAGCCCTCCGATTGTGCGAGCCAAAAATCGGAACGCCTCGAGCGGTTTCAAATTAAGTCCGTATGTTTAGATTAGCTAGATCGCCGCCAGTCAATTGTGGCTGATGAAGTCAGCACTGTTGGTTTTAATCGCTACGGAAATTTACATGTTTCGGATTCGGAATAGCAGTTGTATTGCGAATTCAGTTATGGACGAAAAATTATCTACAACTTAAAAATAGTTACGGATTTTATTTCATTTAATATTTACTAGATTTTTTTTTGTAATCATTATTTTTACCGGTAAAATTATTCTTCATTGTGACATTCAACAAATATATTTTTTCCTCTTTCATCAGAAATCAATATTTCTGCCTAGATATTTATATTTAATACAATTTATTTCTTAATTAAAAAAAATGTATATATTTAAAACATTTTATAATTATAATTAACTAGTTATTTTTTGAAATTGGAAATGTTAGTATTTATATCTTAAAGAAATATAGGCGTTGGGAATTGACTTAACATATTCTCAAATCATACCATGTATAATATCATGCAATATATGATTAAAAAAATAATTCACAAAAAAAACATAAAGAACTAATATAAAACAAGAGGAAATAAGCAAATATATCTAGTGCATTATTATCAATACCATTAACATGGTATTTCTTTGATTGCCATTATCATTACATAAAATGTCATTCATTTTTAAAATTTTATATCAATATCGATACTTATTGATTCCGTTTTATATTTATTGAATAAATCAGAGATTTTGTTTATATCAACTATGTTTTTAAATACAATAAACCATACCTAGTTTAAGATTTTATTTAGGTTTCATAGTTTAAATGCCTTAAAGCCAATGATATCTTATGAGTAGAACTATTGGTTGGAAAATAGCATAGCCGGAAAATATCACCCAAGGCGTTTTGGCGTTTTGTAATGTTTATATCTCCTATACTTGTATTTAGCTTACACAATTTAAATACCACATTATTAATCTAAATGAGTAGTATAATTGGTCGTAACATAACAAGAAATAAAGTAAAAAAATGAATTAATATGAAGTTAAAAGCGATTTAATAACATAAATAAACTTTATTTTTTATTTATGTGGAAAAGATTGACTTAATATAATATTAAAACCGTATAGTAAGCTTAAAATCAATAAAAAGTGTAATGACCCCATTACTCAGACCTGAAGAACACCTGATGCTGGCTTTAAAATAAATAGTTCTCCTACTTTAAAGATTTTTTCTGACCTCCACCCGGAAAATTTTCTTCCTCATATTCATAAGGTCAACTAATATTAACCAAGTATATTAAGGTTAACCTATTTTATGTGTGTATACGTTTCGGTCTAATATATAGGCCATCGTGAGGGCTGGGCAATAAGACAAAACAGAATAACTATATAAACAGTGCAGTATTGGTTGAAAAAAAAGTTGAAGTTATTTTGTGTGTTTCTTTTTTAAACTTAATTTGTAATAATGAAGTTATTACTGTAACTATTAACTGTTTGGTTTGTTACGGATGAACTTTTAAAATATAAAGAGAAATACTAAGCAATAAACGGAGGTTGACCTGAGACGAAGGAGGAACGCCCTGACAAAGAAAGAACTAACATTGTTTATAAACTAATATAAGTGAAGGGAGGGGGCGAGGATAATGTGAAGGGAGCAGGGGCAAAATATATCAAAACGGTTATAAGAAGTTAAACTTGGCTAGGGCCATAATGTCCAAGGGGGCCCCCTATCTACATCCCCGATCCATTTTCAATTTTCAACCTGAAATTGCTTCGTCCTTCCCCCCCCTCCAGATCCTCCTTTGATAGACTGTCTCCCTCCTTCCCTTACTCTTCCATGTCAGCCAATGTTCTCCGGGGATTTGTAGCCGGCTCCTCAGCTGTTGGAGTGGGCGTGTGTAGGGACAGGAAGTGGTGTGCTGGTGAGAACACCTCCCCCGATTGGTCGCTCGGGCGGATGAGAGCCGCTATCTGACCAATGATCAGACCGCACTATGATATATAGTAGCCGCCTCCATTTGCCGCCTCTCTAACCACCCCGGCACCAGATCTCATCCCCATCGAATCCGTCACGGCCCAAATTGGATTCCTAAATTAAATTGAGTCAAATACATCACTTAATCTTTAATCTACTGTGTTAGAAAAAAAATTAAAAAACATTCTCAAATGCCTTCTTATCAGCTAATTGATTTTTTTAACGTTTTTTTTTTAGTCAACCGAACAGTTTCAAACGAAAAGTTTCATTAATGTAACAAAAAAAACCCTTATCCAGTCACTTTATTCTTTTATTTAGACGTTTCGACTTCTTTGAGTAATTTTAAATTTTTTACATGAATATTTTTCTCCTACTTTCAAGTCTACTATTTTAAAATAATCATATTATGAATCTGTAAATTATCAAAATAAATAAAAAAAAACAATATAATAAATACAAAAGTCATAAAAAAATATGTCCTGAAATAAGTATAGATACTTTTTTTTAAAATTGTCAATAAATATTTTAAAATTAACTACTAGGAGTTTAAATGTTTTCCATGGCCATCTAAAGTTTTATGAATTAAACTTTGGAATGAATAATAATCTGTTTTATTTATACCTCAATACTATTAAAAATATTTCCTAAACTTATAAAACAACATAAAGAGCGTATAATACAAATGAATGAATTATTAAAATTATTTCATTTTATAGTATATATAGATCTGTTTTAACATTTTTTTAATTTATATTTAAAAGCAATTGAATAGTATGAACATAGAAAAATGGAAAAATGTTGTGAGGTTCCTGTAACAGGTTATACTATCTGTGTTATCTATAAGTGTAGACATCTATTTATTATTTATTTTTTAACTTTAAAATAACAGATGAATACAGTTTACTTATCTCATTCGCCTCTTTTCTGTCGTTCACAACATTATCTATTTTGTCATTTATATACAATGCTTCCAAAAATCTAAAAAAAAAAGGTATCTATACTTATTTCAGTTTTTCAGGACACATTTTTTATGACTTTTGTATTTATTATATTGTTATTTTTATTTATTTTGATAATTTACAGATTTATAACATGATTATTTTAAAATAGTGGACTTGAAAGTAGGAGAAAAATATTCATGTAAAAAATTGAAAATGACTCAAAGAAGCCGAAACGTCTAAATAAAAGAATAAAGTGACTGGATAAAGGTTTTTTTTTTCTTACATTCATGAAATATTTTAAAATATTCGGCCCAGTAGTATCCACGTTAAAATGACGAAAAGTTTGAATAAATGAAAGACTAAATATCTGTAATATTGAAGGGAACGTATTTTAATAATAATAATATTAAAGTCATTCTTTATTCTGGAACAAGCCCCTTTTGAATAATAATACAAATAATGAAATATGAGCTATAATGTCTTAGAGTAAAATACAATGCAATTTAATTAATTAGATAGGGGGTAGCTCAGTGATTGAGTCGTGAGTTGCCATGCCGAAGGCCTTAAGTTCAAATCAGGCTGCCAGATTATTTATCTGTTAACAGCCTGGGAAGGATCATGGTGAATCTTGAGTCGCTTGTGGGACTCATCCAGCCACTATAAAGTTGGTACCCTTAATGGAGGGAAAACCTAGGATTTGAGTGTGATCTCAGACGAATTGCTTCCCTGCAAAACCGTCTTTTGTGTAAACTAAATGAAACTAAATGAAAATAAATTATGGGAAAGCTCCATATAACAGATTAAAAGAAAGAACAAATATATTGCAGATAACAATAACTATAAAGGAAGATTAAGATTGAAATAACGTATATACAATTTTTATGAAAAACAAAAAACAAAAGAATAATGACAGAAAAAACATGATAACTAATTTTAAAGTTATGTAACTAGATGTGTGAGCAACCAAATTCAAAAAGATTGGAAGAAAACAATCGATTAAAACGCATCATAGATCTATCAGTTAAGTTTTAATCGTAAGAATGAAGAAATATTTCCGATGTACGGGTTGTAGTCGTGATTTGGCAAGTTTTCGAACTTTTTTTTAGGCATTCAGTCGTAGCTACTGACTGAAACGTGTTCAACTGTGACCGAATTAAAGCCCCCCGCTCGATGGGGAAAACGTGTAATAGGCCCCGGACGATTAGTCAAAAGAGACATTATTAAAAACACAATGGGACGAGAGACCTCACTTAAGACGGTCGGACATAAGTCGAGCTCGGGATATTATGACCCTGATGAAATTAAGGGAAAAGGTATGTACCCTCGGCGACAAGAACAACCCTTTCCACTCCGTTACCAGAACAGACGTAATGGAAAGCGGCTATATTTCGTCGAAAAACATAGAATATTCAGCGGCTAAAGTGCCTAGCTGTGTGGGATTCGAAAAACTCGTAATAATCTCAATGTAAAAAGGGGACCAGTCCCGTGGGTCTCCGAGGAGAGAGGAAACTCTGTTCCGTAGCCATTGTACAATATTTCCCTCTTAGCGCCTTCACAAAGCAGATTACTTAGCGCTACACACTTTTTCACTTCGGCAATTAGATCGCCCGCTTGCTCCTTCCCCTTATGAACCAGCGGGCTCTGGGCATCCAGCAAGTCGACAACAGCAAGCAGCAATCAACAGCGGCTGGGGTACCCGTGTAAGGAATACTGTTTATGCTTAGTTGACATGCACTTGGATATCCACCACTGAGAACAGGGAACGTCCCGCCTATGTCGAATAAAATTATATCTAATTTATATTTCTATAGAAATTGTTGACTGGTTATATCTTAAAAGAGCATGAAATGGTCGGAATATGCAGTCAATAAATTTTAAATAAAATCAGTTTAACTTATATGAGCCAAAGTTTCGGTCTAATTTTTAGACCGGCGTCAGGGCTGAGGATGAAACGAAACGAAACGACTATATTTACAGTGCAGTACCAAAGAAAATATAACAGGTGTCACAGAAATGATAATAAAGAAATAGAAGAAATAAATAAAGCTAAAATAAATTTAGCTAGCCCTACTGGCCTAAAAACATAAGCTAAAAGGTTAGCACAAATAAAATAAGTTAAACTTATTTTGTTAAGAATTTATTGCTTAGTTATTTAGTTAAGAATTTAGCGCTCTCGACCACTTATCTAATTCTATTTTATTTATAAACATTGTGATAACCGATCAATTCTTCAAACATGATTTTTGAAATATATCCCGTCGTAATTATAATGCTAACATAACTAAATCAAAAACGATTGTAAGTAGAACTTCCACTTCTATTTATTTTTTAATATTTTGTATTTTAGTCATTATTCAAACCACAGCGTTTTAGCTTCTTATTTTATTTGTGATCTTGTTTCGAAAAACTCCTTTAAGAGATTCAACTTGAAGCGTGGATGGTAAAACTCCCATTGTAAGAACTCCTAGTTTGTTTCTTCTCACACAGTAGATTCTGCTCCAGAGACGTTTCGGTCTCCTTGTCGGGCTGGTTGATCATTTTAGCTCGATTAACCTCGATTTATTTATTAATTGATTCCCTTTTTTTTTTAACATCCTCCAAAATTTTATTTACAATATAATACAAATTTACAATAAATACATGCAAATGCTTCTATATAAACAAAAGCCTCCTGTTACCTTTCGGTATTTTAAGGCGTTACAATGGGCTGAGTCCGCTGAAGACGGTTTTTACTCGAACCGGCTCAAGGCCGCTGACGTTTACAATACAAAACAGGGATGGGGTTGAGGGAATTGATTCTCTAAAAATTAACAGCTTTTTATAAGGTTATAAATACTGTTACGCTTTGTATTTCGATACGTTTAAGAGGAAAGTGCCTACTTGATTCCATAAAGTTGCAAAACCTATCCACCTAAGAATTTCTTAACTTCCTGAATACACTTCGTAAACATTTTAGAAAAATTATACACTAAATAATGCCTGCTTAGTGAAGAATATTATTGACATCACGTTTCGGTAATTAACGCATTTTTGTCATAATTGAGCTCTGATTTTTTTTTGTTTTTGTCTTTTGTGTGTCTAATGAGATTTAAATATTTACAAGTACCTTAACTAGCTTTATTTATGCTAGTATGGTAATTTCACGCTTAGGAATAAATATTTATGAGTCTCATATTTTTTAAAAACAATTTAAATAAGTTGGTAATTGGTTCTAAACCATATAATTATTGGAAAATATATTAAATTATTTAAAATTGTTTTTTTTCTTCACGGAACAGCCTTAGAGACCTCAGAGAATATCATAATTCTCACTTCATTCTCTCCTTCCTTTTTCCTTCCGACCTTTATATAAAATTATTATTGTTATAAAAATAAATGTAATAATAATACAAGGTATTTATTAAATTCGCCTGTTAATGCGTTTCATTTTCAATTAAGATATATATAATTTGTTAGAATTTTGTCAAAAATGAGTTCCTTGAAGGGAATCGTCTTATTTTTGTAGTGAATAAGGGGCTAAGTCAGGCATTCTTTTGAAATGGAGTTATTGCTTATATTGCAACTCCATTGTAAGTCAAAAATAATAAGAATGACACTGTCCCGCTTCCTTCAATAAAATTAAATCATTCTGGACAACATTCGACCAAACCACTTGTTCACCGAGCCTACAGAAATAAGCTAAGAAAAAAATGAGCTTTTACAAATCCATTGAAAAAAAATGAAGGTAAAATATGAATGAAAAGTGTAGAATGATTTTTTTTTTTATAAAAAAATATATCTGTCATTAAAATTATTTGAATTTTACTTTCTTGCTATTAATTAAAATAGTTTTAAATTAGTTTATGCGAGTAATATACAGATATAATAACAATAATAAAGAGTTTTATTACAATGAATTTAACAATTTACAATTTTATAACATATTACATAATACATGTTTTGAATAAAACAAGTTACTCTAAAGTTGGATTAGCATAATAAAGAAAAAGCAGTATACATTGATAACGTTAGGAAAAGGGAAAGAAAAACCTACACGAAATAGAAAAAATAAAATAAATAAATTAAAATAAGTATAATTTTTGGTAGTAAAATAAACGAGTTTAGATACGTTATGAAATATTTTAAATTTGTCCATTAATCAAATAATGATAATAAATATTCTATTATTATGAATATTTTTGACATGCTATCGTCAGCGTAACATACAGATATACTCACACGTAATAAAGAGGTCAAGTTGTGATAATTGAACGCGTGAAAGCATAATTTTTATATTTACATCATATCTGTTGAAATAATTACAATATTTGTTTAAAATTATAATCTTCGGATTTTAAAGGTTTGTTCTCTGCTTTTTATACAATCTTAAACTGGACTTTCATAGAAAGATTATTAGTAAATAATAATAAATAGTGTTTCTTGGAGAAGGAGATGAGCAAAACAAAAGAAATAAAATAATAATAGCCATAGTAGGAGACCTTTAAGCTCACAACGAGCGAGCTGCTGATCTATACCGCCGACATTTAGCTCCCCTCATCGATTTTTATAATTTAATTTATACCTTCACCCTTAATTGGCAATATCCCTAACTGTCGGGGGAAGGCAGATGAAAAAAAAAGGCAAATTAATAAAGCTAATTGGAATTATAAATAAAAGGAGAAAGAGGTTTATTTGACAATAGAAGGGGCGGATGAAAGCCATTTACTAATTAATTGGTAGAATAAATTTGTTAAACTGATTGAAAGGCTGGAGGGGATGTGTGCCTGCTAGATAAATAATTTATCGGCTCTCCGTTCCCATTATCATCAGTACGGGATAATAACAATAAATTAATCTTTCAAATATCTGGCCTAGGTCGATAGGTTGTTAGCTACGAGGACAGTGCCTTACCGGGGTGTTAATACAATTAATTTGACACAACAAACAGAGGGACTTGTTAGGATGGAAGGGAAAATTCTGAACAAACACGAGTACAGCGTTAGCGAATAAATTAGTGTCTCCGAAGCCATCAATCAGGGAGGAGATGTTTTTGTGTGTTCACTAAGACGAGGTATTAAAACCAATTTAAATGCATCTTCCTCCCCGCTAATAGCGGTTATCCCTGTTTATAGTAATTATACAGATAATCTCGGATTATCCTTCCGCCAGTGGCCTTACTTAACGCACTCTCTCATCAACGATTAATTTATTATAGCGTCGACGAATATGCTTTATCCTATAACGTTCATTTTAGGAAGCTTCAATAACTTTTTTTTTCTGATGGCTCAATAGAATAGAAAAGCAAATTTATTCTGGGACTGAGATTGATTCTTTAGAATAACAAACATGAACAGAAATATATATATATATATATATATTCAGTCCCTGGCCATATTAATGTGACCACTAGATAGATTCGTTCTTGTTACATGTTTGCATTATCTGTTTATATGCGTACTGATGTAAATCGAGTTTAAATATTAGTATTATGGGTAAGTTAGTTATCCGATAATAATATGAAATTGAAAAAAATATTTTCGAAAATAAATCTTTATTTTTAAAAATATTTTGTAGTGTCACCCTTTTTACACCCTATTTTACATATTGATGAAAAAAAAACTATGAAAATAGTTAAAATATATGATACAAATAATAAATAAATAATAAACTTACCGAATCCGACTTGTATTTAATGAAAAAGAAACAATAAATCCACAAAAATTTCAAACACAAATTATGCACGCCGACACTCGTAAAACAAAATGGCTGTACTAAAACCAATGCTGCCATTACTAAAAAAAAAAAATACTTTAAAAAACTTATAACAGTGTTGGCATTACTTAAAAGAGAAATTTATTAAGACATGCGAAAGTATAAAAAAAAAAATTAGGAAAAACAAAAAGAAAATAATCTTTCTTGGTGGTCACATTAATATGACCAGGTACTGTATATATATATATATATATATATATATATATATATATATATATATATATATATATATATATAATTGATATATATATATATATATATATATATATATATATAATTGATATATATATATATATATATATATATATATATATATATATATATATAATATATATATATATAATACATATCTAGCCAGAAAGCTACGTAATACAAACCATAAGTGACAAAAAAGTAAACAAAAAACATAAAACGTACGAATACTGACAAGATGTTTAACAATTAAAGATAATAAATAAATTAATAACAACGATTAAATGAATAATCTAGCTTGCAATAATGTTTATGTGTTTTTTATCTTCTCAAAAAACATAACTAAAACGACTAACTAACAAAACAAATTATTCAATAGATTTGATTTTAAGCAAATGACTAAGCTGCTTAGAGAGAATCTTTTTGGGAAGCCAGGAGATAATGGTAAAGTAAGGATTTAAATGAGGATAGTGAAGGACCTTGATGGATGATAAGAGGGATTGAGTTCCACACTATGGTAACATGTATTGAGATCGGAAAGGCGAGATCTTGTTTTGTGGTTCTGGACTGAGAATTTGAATTGGAGGAGACTTTAGATATGTGAAGGGCATTTAGAGTTAATGGATTAGTAAAGAATGCATCGAGAAACATTGTCTTCGAATGGAAGGGAAGAGCCACTAAAACTCATCATGCAGGTAGGACACATGGGACTGCCTCGGATATATTGAAGTTAAAAATTTATATATATAACCGGCTAGAGGTGATTCGTTCGATTCTTATTTAAAAAATATTTATTTATGTTTTTATAGATCTCTTGTATTCATAAAACTATCGATAACATTTTTAATTACCACCATGTTTACACCAGTTTTACATGATGTGCAAGACCCGATGGATATACATAATAACAACTAGCACCCGATTAATCTATTCATAAACAAACTGAATCCATTATCTCAGGGATTAATCACTATGATAAATGATCCTCTTAGAGATCAGCGAATACCTTCTAAATAGCATCCTTTTAATACGAAAGTGGAACAAAGAGCCCTTAAGCATTATGGGTATTTTTATTATTATTGTCATTATATAACGGATGTATTACATGATTACAAATAAAAATTTCACAATATATATATATATATATATATATATATATATATATATATATATATATATGTATTTATCTAATTTATTGTGTTGCCGGGGAGTGCCTCGGCTCCCCATACCCGGGCTAGCCTCTCAGTGTTAAAACATGTGTTGTTATCTTAAGCAACTCCCAGATGGACGGATGCACATATTTACCCAGCTCATTAGTTATACTCAATTTATGTGTGTGAGCCGAACCTAAATGGATAGAAAACACACTTTCCATGTGCATTCCGCCAGATGATTCATTCGAAACCCCTCTCCGAGTGATTCATAACTTATGAAAATGCATTAGTTGATTTGGTAAAATTGCAGAGCTCCATTTTAGTCGAATCGAAACGGTACGTGATGCACTATCTGTAGTTTAATATTATTAATGGCGGGAAAGTAGTGTGTCGACAGTGTATTCACCAATTAAATTATTAATTGATGTTTAAGAGCGGTTCTCCATGGCTCAATAAATTGATAGCATGGCAATTCGGTAAACTATGTATGATACAAAATAACAATATAAACGTATATTTATTTAAAACATTCTGTTATGAATAACAATTTATATATTTTAACAACTTAATAAGTTGAATGATTTCATATTCAAGTAAATCGAGGAGATGAAAAAGATTGATGTTTAATTTTCTGGATGCGATACTGCAGAGGTGCAAATTAACAAAAAATAGTAATAATAAAAAATTGGCATGTATTTATGTTCATATCAGGAAGAAAATGGTCCGGGTGGAGGTCATAAAAATTCTCTTTCTAAGAAAAACTGTTTATTTTTAAAACCACCGTTTCGATCAACATTGCAGGTCTTCTTTTATATTTTGACTGAAGTGTAGTGTCAACCCCTGATCTCACTACTAGCCCTGAAGAAGTGTAGTGTCAACCCCTGATCTCACTACTAGCCCTGAAGAAGTGTAGTGTCAACCCCTGATCTCACTACTAGCCCTGAAGAAGTGTAGTGTCAACCCCTGATCTCACTACTAGCCCTGAAGAAGTGTAGTGTCAACCCCTGATCTCACTACTAGCCCTGAAGAAGTGTAGTGTCAACCCCTGATCTCACTACTAGCCCTGAAGAAGTGTAGTGTCAACCCCTGATCTCACTACTAGCCCTGAAGAAGTGTAGTGTCAACCCCTGATCTCACTACTAGCCCTGAAGAAGTGTAGTGTCAACCCCTGATCTCACTACTAGCCCTGAAGAAGTGTAGTGTCAACCCCTGATCTCACTACTAGCCCTGAAGAAGTGTAGTGTCAACCCCTGATCTCACTACTAGCCCTGAAGAAGTGTAGTGTCAACCCCTGATCTCACTACTAGCCCTGAAGAAGTGTAGTGTCAACCCCTGATCTCACTACTAGCCCTGAAGAAGTGTAGTGTCAACCCCTGATCTCACTACTAGCCCTGAAGAAGACCTGCAAAGTGGGCCTAACCGTTAGCTTAAAAAATAAACAATTTTTCTTACTATTTACGGGCCATTTTCATCCTCATATACATAAGATCAACTAATATTATTCAAAACGGTTATTCATATCCATTATATGAGTTACCCCAATCGACATTTTTTATTTCTTCGTCTTATGAAATACAATAGGTAATTCGTTCGTCAATAAGTCTCCGTCGCATAATTCTAAACCAATTCAGGACAAAACTGTTATGCAAGCTTAAACACAACTCGTTATCCTTTTGTTAGACCTGGCCAGTGATTAGCGGATCTAATGACCGATCTATTTGTGTTTCATTAATCCACCGAGTCACAATCATTGGACCAGAAAAGTCTGTATTCATTAATCAATTGTTGTGGAATATTATAAATTTTTATATGAAAAATGCCATATATAAATCAATAGTTTGGTCATCACGGATTACTGATGGAGTCGTATTTCTAGTTTTATAGATTTCTGTAATCGCCATATTTTTTACATAACATCTTATTTGTTTATATCTAAAATATTAACTTATTATTTATTTATTTTTAATAATTAAAATAGATAAGGCTTCATTTTTAGAATCATAGCCGTCAGGTAGTTTATAAAAGAAGTAATGACTATATCTGATTATCGGGGTCAACTATGGGAAGTGGTAAGCATAACAACCATTCCCAAGACGCGAGTTCGGTACCGAACTGGTGGTCCTAAGATTTTTTAAAAGGAAAGAAAAAGTCCTGGGATAAGCATTCCTTCGGGGACGTATACTCTGCATAACCGTTGTAATAAAAACAGTACAGTCTCTACCAAGTATCCTTTGTCCTTCGACTGTTCGAAGTATCCAGTTTTCTCGCCTTTGCGGTAGGTCGTGAAGGTCTTCTCGTAATGGGGACCGTAGTTTTTCCATATCTTACTTGACCGATGTGAGCCAGTTGTCTTTTTTAATCCTAGCTTCCACCACTCACTGAGAAGTTACATATTAGTAAGTGTTTCGGAGTCGACACATGCCAATATGTTCATAAAATATCAGTAGTAAGCTTATACACCTGACTATATCCTCCTGAAGTTTCTATAGTTCATCGTACTGATGGATTCTGTAAGTACCTCCTTTCTCTCTGATTCTCCAGCTTCCTGAGTGGTATATCTCTGACCATTGGAAGGCACAAGGATTCGGAGGCATGAACAACAAATATTTTTACAACCCCGTCGTTGTGTCTTAGTTTAAGAATTACGAAGAGGTATCTAGACGAATAGATACTTCATTGGTCGATAGTGGTATATGTTTTGTTTTTATATTGTGATGTGTACACAGCAATTACTTTGATTGTAGTTTTTTGCACATAATTATGAAGTTGACTTTAAGCTTGTCTATACGTAAATCGCTAACAGAAGACTGAAATATTTTTTTTTTAATTTAAGTCTTTGATTTCTAAGTTCCGTATATATGGAAATACAAAGTGTACGGACATGGAAGAGCGCATTATAATTGTAAAAAGCTTAATTAAACCATCGCTATCTTTAGATTGTGCTTTAGGAAAGGTTAACCCTCCTTTATCCTTTAGATATATTCTGATGTTCCTTTATATTTAACCATAGTCTGTCTCCACGTGATATAATTAGCATTATGTATGAATGCAGTATTATCAAAGAAATTATAATGATTTCATGTAAAAAATATCCTAGTTAAGTATGTGGAAAAGCTTTTTAAAATGGTTATGCATCTTGGATCATTAAGTTAGATAATTAACTGTAATGCCCCAGCATAATTGTCCATATTTCCACAACCTATAGCTCTCACAAACTGTGAGATCGTCGGGTCTCAGCAGATTGTTGTAAGGAGCAAGCCGGAGCTTTTACAACAGACATTTAGGGAGCGGAGTGGCGAAATCGGATTTAACAATGGAATGGTGGGATATGGGATATAGGGAGGAGGGTATCAGTTAACAAGGCGGGCAAGGTCAATATCGTTAGCGGGCCTGTTAGGGGCTGTTGGGATTAGCGGGGGGGGGGGAGGTTTGGGGGTCCGGCCCCCCACAATTAGCGCAGCCGCCCTACTAATAGCTTCCTATCTCCGGGTATCTTCGGCCACTTAACAGCTACCGGTTCCCAACTTACGCTGGCACCTGAGCCTATGCGCTCTCTCTGCTAATGATAGTCCCAGTTGCCAACAACTGGGTCCGCCTAACTGATCCAGTAAATCATTCCGTGAGGTTCCTATTAATTGAAAGCGCCATGTCCCTACCGCCCATAATAACGATTTACGGCCGAGTGAGGTTCAATTAATTCGCCCCGAACAGCTAACTATAACAAAAATAAAATAATGAAAGAACAAAGATAAAATATTAAATCAGTGTGGCGATTTCCTAGACTTGTATGTTGTTCCCTGATATTTTTAAACCTGTATAACTACAACCCATTGAGGATCATGGTTGATAGAAATATTCGGTATCTGTTCCGCTGGTTGTCATAAGTGAACTTTAAACTTTTATTCGTTTTATTTTAAATATTTTCCAAAAATACGAGTTACAGTGAGCTTTATTAGGAAAAACAGAGTGTATTATGGGTAAAGAGTATATTTCCGTAATAATTACATTAGCAAATAAAAGTTTCAACTAGCATTTCGAAATGTAGGTGATGCATGTTAGTTAAAACGTCCATTCATAGATGAAATTATTACTGAAGTACACATTTCCCATAACTACATTCTCTTTTCCATACTTAAGCTCCTGACAACGTATTTTTTGAAAATATTAAATGGGAAACGAATGAAAAGTTATGACTTGTTGGGAGTCAACTTGAAGCGACAACCTGCAGAATAACTACCAAATGTTCTGTACAATTATAGAAGCAGTGAGCCTTGGAGGGGTTGTAAATCCCTCAGGGTCCACCTATAGCTGGTAACAGATTAATTAATTTGTCTGCGACATCCGGCTTCGGACATTCAGCAGTGCAACTCAGAACTCGACAAACTGAACTTCTCCGCTAGAGACATCTCGATAAAATATATTAAATTATATATGAGACCTTTTTGAGTTATAAACGTCTCTAGAATAACTTCTATCTATGGCCACAAGAATTTGTTTCAAAACTTCTCCTTGTTATGCCAAACCCCGATTATTCCTTATTCTGACAATTCGGAACACGAAGTGCATTTTGAGTCGAAAGTGAAGTCTCACTGCGTTCGCCAAAAAGCAATGTTTAAAATAAACAAGGATTAAAAAAATATTAATCGAGGCATTTCAATGAGTTTGAAGCTATCGTTATGCTAAAACACACTAAGTCCAAGACAAAATATAAAATTTCTGAGAACCCTAGAATTGAGACAACACAATAATAAAACCTCTAATACTTGCTCATACAACCCGTTTGTAAATAATATAGTTGCTCTGAAAAATCTTTTTTTTGGTCTCCTGTAAAATTTAAAAAATTTACTTAAAGGCCTCATACATTTATTTATTCATTTTCATCCGCTATAATCATTACTTCTTTTATAAACTAATTACAGTTATTTTCTAAAATATTATATAAAATTAACTAAATAGTACCAGTGTTCAATGTTTGCTACCACCTGATGATAAAAACTTCGATCAGGATAATAAGGATATCATTAGTTTCGAAGTAATTTATAAAAAAGAAAAATATTTCTATCATTAAATTCGAGAAAACGTTTTGATAAATCAACAGCTTATGAACTGATTAAAAGAATAATTCCCTCTTTTTTTTTTCTGTTAAAGCAATTAGTTTATTAGATCTGTCAAATAACTTTTCAACTAATATTGGTTTTTGGAATGACGTGTTGCATTACTATTTGCGTCAGCAATAATGAATTGGTTTTTTCTTCTGATTTATCTACCTTTTGATAGTCCAGATGTATAAATTTGGCTTACGATATAGATGTAATGAGGTACAGAATAATGAGTTAAGCAAATATTAAAAAGAAAATGTTCTATGGAATCTATATTGGTAAAAATTAAATATTGCAACATTGTTAGCATTTAATTTAAATTACTAAATTGTATATTTACTATAGACGCCCTTTGTAAAAGAACAATAACTTAAAATACTGACTGAATTATAAAATAAATTAGTTAAAATTAATGACATAAAAATTGAAAGCAACGTTTTTTTCATCTGCTTTTTTTATACACAGAGCTTTGAAATACATAGGAATTCCCGCTCCCCACAGTCAGTGCCGTAGAGAATCCCACTTCGTTAGGCCGAAACGAATTAAGTACTTAAATTTAATGAATTAAACCTTTGAAATGAATGAAAGCCGATTAAATTTATATTAGTTTTTATAGCACGTTTATTAAAGAGAATTCATTGATTAAATTTTAAACCATCATATATAACAATGAATCAAGTTTTAACAATGACCTTTGATTTTAGGAATATCCTCTTTTATGATTTTGACAAAATGTACTATTTTTTTTTTGGAATTGAGCTTTGTTTACACCATACATTATCTAAAAATTCCAAGAGCTTCAAAACATCGTCCGCTCTTAATCATAATGAATAATGGACAAAAAAAATATATATAACTTATCTAGATTTCCTTGCTCGAAATAATTTCGTTTTTAGGTAAGAGAGGAATGGAAAAAAGAGAGGAAAGGAAGATAGCCTACAAAGTAGGTCGAAACGTCGGCACAAATATAAATAAGTCCTGACTTATTTGGTGTTTTCTTGACTGCACCCCCAACTATCTCCATTCTCCAATTTCGTTTTTAGTTTGCTAAGTATTTCCTATAAAGTTTCTGAAATTTAATTATTTATCAATTAATTTATAGTTCAAATTTAATAATAATATATAAATATAATATGTAATTATTATTTAATCATATAAACCTTAATTGATTTCTACAAATATTTTATGATAAATGGTTATAAAAAACTATTAAATAATATTATATTAATGTAAGTTCTTTTTTAAATATTTATATATAAAAAATAAATGTATACATTTATACAATAATAATTAAAAAAAACACCATTGTTCATAAAAAATTGGTAAGAAAATAAAAGGAAAAGGACATTTATAACTCATAAAAAATGACCAATAATTATAAAAAATTATAAATAATAATATGACGAAAGTCAATAAGATCCTAAATTAAAATTAATGTTCAAAGAACTTCGTTCTAGTGTATTCATCGCAAAAATGGCGGGAGCACACTGGGGCTTTAGGATCTAAAAGAGAGAAGCTTTGTCCTCGACCGAGAAGTGCCTTGGATAGCTCAATTGGCAGAGCGATGTCACGGTGAGACAAAGGTTCCGGGTTCAAATCCCGGTCGAGGGCCTATCTTTTCTCTTTAAAAAATGAAAAGGACATTAGTTTTAAATAGGATGTTTTCTGATTTCTGGACAAATTTAATTATAATAACTATTAATAACAAATTAAAACAATTGGCTATTTGATTATTTTTTCTTTTGTTTGTTGCTTGAAAATATTTTTTAAACTCATGACGGCATAATGAAATGTAGCAACGTTAAGAACAGTAGCACCAGTCTATTAGAATTTTAATTGTAAAAAATACATAATATAATAAATTTTCAACGATTGTATATTTTCTTTTATGTAATAAAAGATTTGAAATATTTTATTAATATTCTGTTTTTAAACTATTTAAGAATAAGTTTATTTTTTCCAATAGATTGGTGATCAATACTAAACATCTGTAATTAGTATTTGTTTGTACGGTATCTTTTATTTAGATCTTTTTTCAAGTCTTGAAAATTATATTGAGTTTTTAATTATGGGTTTTGAAATATTTTAATTGAGTTATATATTTTTTAACACTAATTAATCATACTATATATGGCAGAAGTGCGAACTAATTGCAAGATACGGATATAGCAACATTATATCCCCTAATGGTTGTAATATTTCAGGAAGCCGTGGCACTAACGAGAAACATGTTTGAAGGTATCCTCCGCTAAGGCAGGCAATTCAATCAAGGAAATGCTAATCAGCTGAGTACATACGAGCTCCTTTTGCCTTCACCTAACGAACTAATTAGTATTTAATTAATGTCAATGCTACCTTGATTTACATTTAGATGACACATCGATAACTCATCGGCTCATAAGCAAACGCCTCATGACTCCGATATCACTTGCAGGTAAACTAGGTCTATCCACGTTAAATTAATTATCTTTCTACTATTTATAATAGTTTTTAGTAATGACACAATTTTTGATTTTACAATTGTAAAGCCGGACGGACCGTGACGGAGACACGCCATATCTTACTGCCAGTATTATATCTATCTTGGATTGTTTAGCGTTAAATTTATATCTGCAAACCCACGTTCTGTTTTTCCATATTAAATACTATAGTCACGGAAATTTCATCTTCGAATTTTGTCTTTGATAAGTATATAGTATAAAATTAATAATTCATAACATTTTTATTTCTTTGCAGGTATTATACAATTAAATGATTAAAGTAAGGATAGTTTGTAAACTAGAATACAGTATAACAATTCCTTTTATTTTTGTCACTTTGAACATTGGATGCTACAGGTCCGTGCAGGTTCGTAGGCTGAACATCGTTCTCAATGGTGGCCCAAATCTTAACTAACAATTAAGCGCATGGAAGTAATTTCTATTCTCTAATACGATTCCTCAAGTTTATTCAATAGATGTAAATAGGATGAAATATATATAAAATATTAAAAATAATACATATTTGGATACAATTTATTATTTATTTTAATAAATTTACTTGAAAGTTGTCGGTGATTCTATTTTTAAATTACCATTCTATTTCCGTTTCTCTTAGGAAAAAATTCTACTCCAATATTAATAAGTGCACTTTATTTTACAAGCAGATTTAAAAAAAAAATTTTTGAATATTAATAAAGGACCGTGGTAGCGTATTGGGTAGAACACTAACTTGCTGAGTTTCGGGTTCAAATTTGGCTTTAGCAGATTTTATTTAACCTGTTAACAACCATGGTTGGAACCTTTAGAATCTATAAAGTAAGTACATTTAATCGGGAGGAAAATCTGGTGGTTGAGCCTGATCTCGTACAAATCACTTCTTTGCACTAGCTGTACAGTCCCTAACATGTTCTGAATCCGATATTCTTCATGGGTAGTTATGGTACCGTTTTTTTTTTTTTTTTAATTATGGATGAAGAAAACCTAGGAGAAATCAGTTTTAATTATTACCCGTTTTATTCGTATTATTTTCGATCCTAATATCCTAAAATACAATAACGGCCGGATATACTTTAGGAATATTTTTTACGGTCTAAACGGATAAAAGATATTTTCATCTAATATCTTGCTTCAAAGGTGCTTGGGGATGCATAAGGGGGTTGGGGCGGTTTCCAGAACCGATATTTATTCATGGGCCGAAGAAAAGGCCAAGCGCAGGATGAGGTTTTGAGGAATACCGGTTTAAAATTAATAATATTATAAATTCATGGTGTCGAGAGTGGGTTGGCTGCAAGGGACTCCCATTGGGTGCCCCCCTCGAGTAATTATTTGGGTTCAAAGTTGGCAGGAAAGGAGAGTAATTAAGGGATGCTCTGCCTCATGAATACACAATCCAGTGATTTAGTTTCTCTAATAAGCGAGGTCTTTGGGCCCGAACCCTTGGCTCTTCGCTCGGGCCATTATTAGCTCTCGGGCTAACGAGTGTGACACGCTCTCACTCTCTCTCTCTTCTCTCTCTCTCTCTCTCTCTCTCTCTCTCTCTCTCTCTCTCTCTCTCTCTCTCTCTTAACCCCCTTCCGCCTCCCCTCTCCTCTTCCTTCTCATCCTCGCAACCGGCTTATAAAACTATAAAATTATTCATGGCTTGAGGGGATGACTTCTCTTTTGATGGGAAAGTCTTCCCTAAATCTTTGCCTCTAACTTATTTCACCCTCAAGTTTAATCGAGCTCCGAGATTATACAGCGTAATATCACAGTGCATTAATCGTTTAAGTATCTGAGATAAAGTTGTCAAATACATTAATGAATGGGTCGGAGTTTAGTAAGCAATACTCTTTACGATTTTTATATCTAAGTCTACCTGGTGTAATTTGATACTTAAGTTAATTTTAATATTAAGCCGGAAGAAGTTGTTCTTGAAAAAATAGTACTCTAGGAGTTCATTCTTCGTCATGACTTCTCGCTCTTTAAAGAACAGATACATTTTAATTTTATCATTGAAAATAATTTGTATAGGTAGGGATATATCTGATTGTAGAGCTGGTTTGAGGAAAAATCGGTCTAGAGATGTAACAATAAAAAACAAAAACAAAAAATTTCCAAAATAGAAAATAGTTTTTAATATAAATCTGTTGTTCTAAGATGAGTATATTTTTTTTTTTATAGAATAATTTATTGATATTTACAACTATAATTACATGGTATAATTTAGATAAAAAATATGCTATTTTTTACTTTGCACTGTAAAAAACTATTAATGGAAATTTTAAATACAATTTTATATGAAAATGTCTCATGCTGCATAATATCTCATGCTGAACATTATATTTATTTTGTTTAATCCAGTCGTCTTTTTTAAGTATAGATCCTTTTTCATACTTTATATAAAATCAATCGTTGATATACATTTTTTAAACAATATCAAAGGATAGATTTTAATCTTATTTGGGAGCTAAAACAATAAAAATGATAAAGGGAGTTTTAGTCAGTTAAATATTTTCTTTAAATTGACCAATAGACACAATGCAATGATAATGTCAAACAGTATCAGTTATTAGTTATGACTATAAGGATCAGGGTAGCTCAGTGTGTTGAGGGCTGAGTTGCTGTGCTAAAGATTCCCTGGTTCATAAACAGTTGTGGCAGATATGAGATATATGATCTGTTATATATCAGCCACGGATAGAATCTGTGAGGTCTACAGATTCTCTTCTGATAAACGTGACGGTTGAGTGTAATCTAGGACAAATCACCTCCCTGCACAGCCATTGTCTTACACTAGAAACATTACACTCTGAACTATGTACTGGACCCAAGACCCCTACTGCCCACTAAGGGTACTTTTTTTTTTTTTGTTATTACCATAAGTTATGGTAGTGTTATATTAGAAAAAGGTTTATTTTAAAATATAATTTTTGATAAGAAAGGTAATAATAGATCGAGAAAAAACAGAATTAAATATAAGTAAACACAGTTCAAATCAGATAAATATCATATGCATTTAAGTCATATTTAGTTAATAAAATTTCCCTACTCGATTCAGATAAAATAAGAAAAAGTCAAGCAGTAGCCACAATAGTATTAATAAATCAGGAGAGACTCATTTAAGGAAACGGGGTAAAATTTTCCAATTAATTAGACAGAGGGAAAAGGAACGAGCCCGGAGACGGGGCCTTTTGAGAGCGCCCTCCAAACACTCAAAGGGTTAAGACCGTTTATTTCCCCAAATATTGACTAATTCCTTAATTAACCTTTTCACCGCGGAAAATCATTTCACCAAATTAGCTCATCTCTTCTCTTTCTTCTACCTCCTCTGTCGATAGCCATTTAAATAATTATTTACTACTAATTAATCTAAATAAGCCTCGGCTCCTTGTATCAAATCAATGCTTTCAAACTACATTATTAATTGTGATAAACGAATTTTATAAACTTCTTCACTGAAAATGTTCAAACGTACTTAGAAATAATATTATTAAAAAGGTAAAGAGGGCAAGTGGTAGTTTTTTGATAATCATTGAGTGAATGTCGAGTCATTTTAACAATATTTTTATGATTCTTAAAGCAAATAAAAAATGCTGTATTTGATAGATTAAAATAATATATCTGATTTAATAACGTGTCTTATTTCTGTTTGTTTTTTTTAATTATTAAGAAGAGGTTTCGATAAAAATACAATTCCGGCATGAGCAATCATGTTTCTTCTTTTTTTTTACATAGAATAACATTTTTTTAAAGAATATTATATTATATACTTTATAGATACGTCGCAATTGGTTTATTTTTTTAGCTTAGAATTTATGTACATAGATTTTACTTAGGATTTTACTTTCATAATCGTTGCATAATTTCATCTCTCGAAAATATATCTTAATAAGATGTGTATAAGTTAGTAAATGTGTATTAAGTTTTAAATTCTGAAAAATACTTAAATTTTCAAGGTGTTGGACCTTTTAAAAACAACCATTAGGAGTTTTCTTACTTATATTTTCGACATTTATTCTTAGTTTTTTTTGTATTCTTCAAATATACACTTTATGCAGATCCTAATCGTTCTTGATAAGTTAAAAAGCATTGGTTTCTAATTCATAAAAACCTTCACAGATAAGCCTACTCACGTTTATTATCTTCGGAACAGGAATTGATGGTAGCTTGTGTCTTTCGCGCCTAACAACCCGCAGATCCATAAATTACCCTAATGCTTACAGATGTTTGTTGACAAGTCGTTAAGGCTACATCCTCGGGAGTAACGCGGCAGCGCATAAACGTCGCCTTAAATTAGCCAGGATAATTAGGGAAGTGCTCACAGGAAATGTGAAGGGAAGGAGAGTAAACATTTAATAAGGCCCCTTTGATTGGGCCCGCTAATGATGTACACTTTGTTAGGGATCATTCAATCTGTCCCTCCTCACGAAATGAAAAGTAAATATAATAGGAGCAGGTGGTGAAAACATGGCACCGCGTATGAAAGAGTCCACTATATGAAAGGGCTAACGAGTAGCCTGACCAGAGCCCTAATGAGCCCTAGGCTACTAACGATACGGCCCTTATTAACATACACCCCCAACTACTAGTAGCTGCAATTAGAGCTACCCCTCGCCAAATATAATTAACGAAATTAACGACCGCCTTGACTTGTCGTTCGTTACCGGAGCCCCTTCCCTAATTGCCGGATTCCTTTGCTCCACGTGGAAGATGAAAGCCCCAATTAGTCATTTTTCCTTTTAGCTCCTGTCTTTCTCTCCTCCTCCTTCTGTCTCGTTATCTCCCTCTCCTTTAGTCACTTCGCACGCCCATAACGAGCGTTTTTACACGCTGCTAACGTCTCTTATATGCCTCTCTATAGAACAACGTAGTATCGATTAGTTTCCATATCAATCTAGCGTAGGGATGGCCAATCAAAATGATCTTGCGAGAAACATTGGGGTTAGCTAGGCGGGCAGCATATATAATTATATGATCTGTTATTATTCAGTGATTTTAAATGATTTTAGGTCCATTTTTTCATGTATCGAGATCTTTAACGGTTTTCATTTGAATTAATTTTGAAATATGGGCAATTTACTTAGAACTTAATAAAGAGTGGAGATTTTAACACTATACACCATTTAAATTTGACTATGAAATAATAATGACAATAATTAGTTAAAAGAATAAATGATTTTTTTTTTTTATCTGATGGGCCTTATTTATAATAAGGGTCTTATTTTATTATGCCAACGTTAAAGATATAGGCTATCTTCAGCTTTAGCTTTATCGAGGAGAAAATAACATTTATGTCGAGGAGAAGAGTCAAACTTAAACGTCAGTCTGCCATATTTATGCCTTACTTATTTTGTGTAATCATTGAGTGCACCTCCTAACCATTTCTTATCATTATTAGAATTATCAAATCAACTATTTTCCACTTAAATATACTATTATACTTTCAAAAATAACAGCATATTTATCTCCCCCTTAAATTTATACAGGAAACCTTTTCGGAGTGAACATTTTTTATATAATGTGTTATTATTATTATTTTTACTGTCTTTCTTCCATGCGAACCTCGAAAATAAAATAAAAATGATAGTAAACGCACATAAAATGACTTTATCTTATAATTTCGAAAATTAATTTTTGAATACAAAGAGGCACAAAATACGTGTCATTTTTTACATTGGTTGTCACTATTTTGACCATTTTAAAACTTATATATATATATATATATATATATATATATATATATATATATATGAGCAAAAATTGATGCATCCACTTTTAGAAAGTTATTAAGGGGTATCTCATTGGGTATAAAGCAATTTTTACTGAAATAGTGTTTTGAGATGGGAAATTCAAAACGAACTAAACTGATTAGTTATTAGGGGTAAAATATAAATTTATAAAAAAACTGATTTTGGAAACCATTATTAATATTAGGCATAAACTTTTTTATTGAAAATGTCTTAATTATCAATTTTTTCATTTCGATTGTGGAAATACAAACTCCAAAAAAAATATCTTCTTTTGACATAATTTAAAAAATATGGTTGTATATATTTTCAAACATAGTTTTCATTTGTTGAATGGGATGAACTAACGATAGAAGTAGGGAATGCGCGGGGCACAGAAAAAAGCTTCTAATGGCGTAGTCATCTCTGGAAGCAAACATCCTGGCTGTAATGCTTTTTAAGTGCACATAAAATGAAAGGGAAAAAATTAAAAACTGGGATAAATAGGAACTGGTCTTACGTAGAAGCTATTATAAGCCCATCAGGAATGAATCAAGATCTTCTTGATCCGGCTTTGAGTGAGCCTAACTATTTTTTGTAATTGTTCTTCTATTGATAATATTTAAGTTTTTATTAGAAATGACTTTATTGTGTTCTTCTGGTTTAGACCGTGTTGCTAAATTTTTTGCCAACGTTTCAGCCCTGAAGAAGTCAGCAGCATGACTGGCGAAACGTTGGCGAAAAATTTAGCAACACGGTCTAAACCAGAAGGAACCAATAAAGTCTTCTGTAATAATAGTGGCCTTGGAAACCTAAAAGAGTATTTATGGTTTTTAATGATTTATTTATTATACTTATAGGTACATTTATTGATTTCCTGTTGTAGTAACTGTTGGTGGTGTGTCCTAAGAAGACGGTAGGACCAATGTTCGTTACCACGCAAGGGACTTATTAGGGTTTTGTCCTCACCAGCCGAACATAACTTTGTCTCGTTAGCTTTCTCTTGTATCGTGTATTTTTTTGCAGATACATCGATATAATACTGTCAGTATACATCATACTCTTTTTCCAGATAACATCCATCATTTATTCAAAGTAGCTTATATGGTAGTATGTGATAGTATTTTTTTTTGTTTTTTTTGCGCGAGTATGCAAATAACTAATGGAATGAAGCCCTGCCATTTGTTACTCGGCTATTTTAAATATAGAATACGAATTAATAAATAATAATAACCATTTAAGTTATTCATCTGCTAATGTCAATGTTAAAGGATTTTTAAGAGGTTATATATTATGAGGTTGTTAATATTTGCTGGAAATTTTAATGTTTACTACACTTAAATTTGTGTGTTAAATGTGGTGGGTGTATACTCAACAAGAAATAGGCAATGCTTGCAAAGATGGACTGAAACTTTGATAACAAAAATAAAAGACCCAGGAACAATGTTTTTTTACTTCACGATACTTTAGTACGATGATAATAGAAAAACTTGACAACATTTTTTTTTGCTAATACTTTAATAATAATACGAAATAGAAAAGTGATATTTTTAATTAAATTCGGAAAGATCTTCGAGCTCAAGTTGTGTGGTTCATAATTCATTGAATAGAGAAGAAATTCAAACGAAAACAAATTATGTTTTCTTCTTTATCACATTCCCACCATTAACTGATTGATGTCAAAAATACACATATTTAAAAAAAATGAAATAAAATCAGAAGCAACCTAAATTTTTTTTACAAATTAATTAGTCATAGATTGCTGAATTCAATAGAAAAAATGAAGAACGACTTCATTAAGGTCGTATTTTCTTAAATAATATTTCGAATTAAAATATAAAATTAAAAATATCGAAATGGCGGAAGAGGGAGATGAAAGATCAATTCGCAAAGCAGAGGGCTGTAAAGATAGTTTTACACACACACACACACATACTCGCATTTCCTTTTTATTTTTAATTTCATTACGATAGTTATAACTTTTTTTAAAATATTTTAGTGTGTCATGTAGTAGTGTTGATTTTTTTTGGTTCAAACTCATTATTTGTTTGTTTATAGTAATACCTAAGAACTTAATAAAAACAATTTTTTTTAAAAAAGTAAATTACTTGAATTATGATGGTTTCAACTTGATGAGCATCCCAAAATATTATCATTTTATATTATAAATAATAGTTTATAATGTTTTTTTTTCTAATGTTATTTAAAATGCAACTATATAACATTTCCACATTATACACGCAACACATATACACTCTTAGAGGTTTATAAAACCCACAAAATATAATAAAAGATACAAATAATACTTTAAACTAAGCATTTTCCCTGTCATCTTCGATTTAGAGGTTCATAAACATAGTGTAAAAGCCATGAACCAGAGTATGGCTTCACTGTCATCTTTTATGTTGAACAAACAAGATCCTATATTAAATTATATGATCCTTATTAAATCTAGCGAAGTATGGAAAGTGCTTAAAATATCGCTGATAAAATCCTCATCGATTTAAGCTGCTCATTGTTAAAATGGCTTCTTTTAATAATAAGGTAATCTATATTGAATTCCATATAAGATTACATTACGTACTAAATAATATTCCTAGAATCACTTATGTAATATACACAATAAGTGGATAAAATTGGAGTTTCCAGGACAATTTAAAGATGGATATTATTTATGATAATTTACATTTTTTGGAATTCTTTTTTGTTTAAAAAAAAGAATAAGAAACTATTTAGTGTTTCTAAAACATTTCTGGTCTCCAAAAGTACTGAATTCTAAAAAACCCACACCATTTTTTGTAAGTTGATATCCGAAATATTATCAAAATACAGCAATTATGGGGCTGATTTACTTTATCAACCTAATGATATCATGATATCGAAATCGCTTCTAAAACTCTTTCTGAAATTCATAAGAGCTTTATGAAAATTATAAATGTATTAATAATGCAGTGTTCTTTTACTTGGAATTATAGTGTTTTATTAGCACTTTATTATAAATTTATTAAGACTTATGCCCGTTTAA
Organism: Arma custos; assembly: GCA_037127475.1. Classification (NCBI taxonomy): domain Eukaryota; kingdom Metazoa; phylum Arthropoda; class Insecta; order Hemiptera; family Pentatomidae; genus Arma; species Arma custos. Next base: position 42,694,340 of record CM073760.1, read on the forward strand.
ATACTGGGAATTTTTATATTAGCTTTCATCATAATATATTTTGAATTAAGAAATGCAGACAAACTTCCTATCAACATCTAGGAAAAAATAGGATAAAATTTCCAGGAAACAGAAATTATTAAGTAACTTTTCCGGATTGTTGAAAATATTGCTACAGCCCAGCTCATACCATTACGTTTTATTTAGAAATAAAATTCCACTGTTTCTGACAAACATATTAGTATATCACTAATACTAATACTAATATTAGTCTGTGACTTCATATTAGAAAATTATTTTTATACCTCTCTTTTAATAAATAAAAAAGTTTATAGATCGTCGTGTAATATTTTATTTTACAGTGAATTTTGTAAAGCAAGATGGACCGTAACGTAGATACCGCACTTCTTATACGAAGAATTATTTCTGCTTTGATTGTTTTGTGTTCAATGGGTATCTGTAAACTCTCATCTGCTTTCCTCTCCATTTAATAAAAAAATATTTTTCGACTACCAAATATTATTTTATTTGACATAGAAGGAGGTACAATAAAAACGCGTCTTAAAAATGCACATACTATGTATCAAATGATTGCGAAAAAGAGTCACCAAATTGAAGAACAAATAAAAATGACTTGAATTTTGTTTTCCTACTTGTAGTTTGAAGATTGTACTATCTGAACTAACGAATGCAAGTAAATTATATTTTTATTTTAAAGAGAAAAGATATGCTCTCGGCCCTTTAAAATAAAAATATTTAAAAATCAAATCAGCTGACCAATAATTATAAAAAATTATAAGCAAGTAAATTATATTTTGATTACAAGTAAATTTTACATTTTGTGCAACGAGTAATAAAATTAAATCAACAGTTGTATAATATGTAAAAGGTGAGTGGTTCATCCTCTGCAGACTCATCGTCACCTGCAGAGATGCGGTAAACATGATAGCATTCCAGTTGGCGTCCTCTTCTAAACGTTTACTAAACTTTACTAAGGTTACTAAATGTACTGTTTAATGCTACTAAAACCTTTATTTTGTTATTTTTCTTCTTCTAATTTTAATTCCTCCCTTCGCCTGTCAGCACGGATGTTCATCCAGCCATCGCAAACAAATCGGGATGTTCTCGCGAATGCCCTAATCTCTCCTATCTGTTTCCCTCGTGATCTCCCTAGCCTGGATATGAGGTCTTCGCAACACCGTCGAGGTCTCCCCTAGGTCTTTTACTTGTTGATCAGGCTTCATAGAGCTCTCTTCGAGATTCGCTTCGAGATTGCTCTCCCATTCTGCAGACAGAGCCATACCATTTAAGATGTCCTTTTCTCGAATATTTGTCCCAATGGTTCGAGCTCTAACTCTTCTCTTATCCTGTCGATTCATATGCAGCTATCTCATTCCAGAAGTTATTATTTTATTTTCTAGGTACCCACCCACCTTTCACTAACGTAGAGCAAAGTTGGAAGGTACAGTGCTTTAATTATAGATTCTTTCCAACTTCTCTTCTACCCACTTGTTATTTTTAAAAATCTCTTAACTAATTGTTTTCTTATCTCTGTATTAAAAACATAATATGTTTTTTTTAAATGTTGAGGTTTTTTGGATTAAAAAAAATTAAAAATGATTGGCAATGAAAATACCATAAAATTAGTAATATTCCGGTTCAGCATTGCGCAGTTTTAGTTCCGTCGGTTATATTTCTGTTTTCTAAATAACGAATGTATTTTAAAATTAAGCATTTTATTTGAAAAGAAAAGATATGACCAGGACCGGGACTTGAACCCGGGTCTCCCACGTAT